>PISX010008603.1:0-37225 GCA_004024625.1 Mellivora capensis
AAAAAAAAAAAAAGAGAGAGATACAGTGCAATAGGGGATAAAAAAGTGACTAGTTAAGGATGCCACTTGCCTTACAGAATCATTGGGAGGAAACTCGTATATCCATCAATGTGACTGATGAACGATATGAGCCTCTAACTTTTTTATTTTTTTTAACCTTTGGGTCCTTCCATGTGACAGTCCTTCCCCAGCCGTGTTGTCTCTCACCTTCCATGCTCAGGGAGGCCTACTTTGACTTTCTTACATGCAACTACAACCCAGTTTCCTCCAGGCCACACTCGTTATCACTCTTACCCATTTTCTCCTTTGTGTTTATCACCATCCGCCATACTACACAGTCTGCTTATTTGTTTGGTACTTGTTCCTCGACACTAGAATGGAGGTTCCCTGAGGACAGGGGTCTTTACCTGCTTTGCTCACAGCTGTTCCCCCAGATCACCTGGAACAGTGCCTGACATCAAGTCAGTGCTCAGGAAGCATTTCTGAGAGGGTTTTGAATCAATCAATTGTGATTTGATAGGAGTTCCCAGAATCCTTAGTACAGACACAAAAATGAAGTAAATAGCCAACTGCCTGGTGCTTCGGAATTTGGGATGTCAAGATATATGCCCCATGCTGTCTTAGGCAAGGACACTGTCCTTGCCCCGGTCTGTCCCTCAGCACCCTCCCTGCCCCTGCTCCCTCTGGGGCAGGCTGGTTTGGAGAGATAACGACCCATACAGACACTTCAACAACAACAATAAAGACAACTACAACAAAATCAGCATTTCTCAAGCTGAGATGTGCCAGGTTTAAAGTGGACTGCGTTCCACTCATGATCTAGTTTGAATTTCAAACAACTCTGAAGTCAGTACTATTATCACCATTATTTTAAAGCTGAAGAAATTGGGGACGCCTGCATGGCTCAGTCCGTGAAGCGTCTGCCTTTGGCTCAGGTCATGATCCCAGGATCCTGGGAGAGTCCTGTGTGGGGCTCCCTGCTCAGCGGGGAGCCTGCTTCTCTCTCTGCCTCTGCCTGCCGCTCTGCCTGCTTGTGCTCGCTCTCTCTCTCCCTTTCTGACAAATAAATAAAATCTTAAAAAAGAAAAAGTTGAAGAAATTGAGGCTTAATGATGCTAAGTAATGTGCCCAGGCCACACTCCAAAGAGGGGTCATGTGGGTGTTGGCTGTCTGTTGCTGTGTGACAAGCCATCCCATACATGGTGGCTTTAAATAATCCGTTATTGTTCATCATGATCCTGTGGCTTCAGTGGGCTCCGCTCGACGGCTCTCTCTTGGAGTCTCTCCTGTGGCTGTTGACGGTGGCAGGTGGGTGGCGGCTGGCCTGGGCATCCCAGATGGCTTTCACAGGTCTGGCATCTCAGCAGGGAAGGCTTTTTTTTTAAACCTGGCAATGGTCCCGCCATCTCTCGGTCTATAGGCCTCTCCACATCGTTGGTGTAGGGCTCCTCACAGCATGGAAGCCTCGGGGTGGTCAGACGTCTTATGTGGTGACTGGCTTCTTGTGAAGTGGCCTTGGAGGTCACCCCTTGTCACTGCCCTCGCACTAGCTACACATGACCGGCTCAGATTCACCGTGGAGGGTGTAAATACATGAATAACGTTGGGGGGTTCTTTTGGAGACCGGCTGTCACAGTGGGATTTTTAAACCAGACGCGCTGAACCTAGGCTAGTAGTTGCAAGCCCACATACCTAAACGGAGCCGGCAGGTGACATGTGAGGGGGGAAGGCCTGATGCAAGGCACGTGCCACCGGAGGAGACTGAGGGGAGCTAGAGAGCACAGGCCTGACTTTTTATTTTTATTTTTTTTTAATTTTCATTTTTTAAAAATTAGTTTTGTGGGTGGAATTTAGTGGTTCATCAGTTGCATAGAACACCCAGTGCTCATTACATCACGTGCCCTCCTTAAAGCCCGTCACCATTTCCCTGTCCCCCCTCTCCCCTCCCCTCCAGCAACTCTGTTTGTTTCCTGTAGTTAAGAATCCCTTCTGGTTTGCCTCCCTTTCTGTTTTCATCTTATTCTTTTCCCTTCCCTTCCCCTACATTCATCTGTTTTGTTTCTTAAATTCCACGTATGAGTGAAATCATATGGTAATTGTCTTTCTCTGATTGACTTATTTTGCTTAACATAACACCTTCTAGGTCCATCCATGTCATTGCAAATGGCAAGATTTCATCCTTTTTGGTGGCTGAGTAATATCCCATTGCATATACGAACCAGATCTTCTTTATCTTTTCATCTCTTGTTGGACGCCTGGGCTCTTTCCGTAATTTGGCTATTGTGGACGTTGTTGCTATAACACTCGGGTACAGGTGCCTCTTCGAATCATGTTGTATCCTTTGGAGCATAGGCCCTGCTATCAGCAGCAGCAACTTTGTCTCATAAGACTTCAGGCCCCAAATTACTGCATTTTAAGGGAAGCCATATATATATTGTTTAATTTAATTTTATTTATTTTTTATTTTTTAAAAACCTTTATTTATTTTTTTTTCTTTAAAGATTTTATTTATTTATTTGACAGACATCACAAGTAGGCAGAGAGGCAGGCAGAGAGAGAGGGAGAAGCTGACTTCCTGCTGAGCAGAGAGCCTGATGCAGGGCTGGATCCCAGGACCCTGGGACCATGACCTGAGCGGAAGGCAGAGGCTTTAACCCACGGAGCCACCCAGGCGCCCGGTAATCCTACTTTTAAAAACACACTACAGGGCAAGCAAAAAGCTCATGAGTTTGGCCTGTGGCCTGCGGGGCTCCAGGCTATAAACCCCATGCTGGATCTCCAGGGTGAGGTTCATACCCACCAGCATAACACAGAAGGCCCTGTGATTGTGGGGGCGACCCCACCTGACTGCGCAGCTTCATTTCTCACTTCTCTCCAGCATCCATGCATCAGCCAAGATCTATTGATTCCTACTAAATGCTAAGCAAGTTCTAGATACAGCAGCGGGCACAATGAAGTCCCCGCCCTCAGAGGACTGATATCCCAGTTGGCAGAGAAAGCCAATACGCGTGTAAAGGTATAAAATGTCAGATGGCATGTTAGCAAGTGTCAGCGAGAAAAGTAGAGCCGCTGAGCCTAGCCTGGCAGGTTGCTGGACGTGCCTCCTTCGTCATGCTCTTCGGTCTGCCTCGAGTGACTCTCCCTCCCTGGCAACCCAGCTGCTTCCTGCCTACCTGTCCCTGGAGGCCTAGCTTGAGCATCACAATTTTGCAATATTTTCTCTGACCCCACGTTCTGCCCGATAAGGTTGGTGACCCTCACCCGGGCGCCCAAGGCACTTGTGCCTGCTCTTACCATGAGGTCATAACTGTTTGTTAAGCTTGTATTTACTTTTTGGTATCTCCCACCAGATAGTAATAAATCGAGGGCCTCTGTATTTCCTTGAATAAATCTTTGTCGATTCGATGAAGAATCCTCTTTGTGAAGATCTTTAGGGAGGAAGCTGCTGGGAGGGAGAGAAGTGCTCGCCACCTGTTTTCTGCTTTCCCTTTCCAGTAAGAAAAGTGCTTCCCTCTGCTGTCCAAGCACAGAACTGGGCCTGTGGTTACTTGGGAAGTGAAGGTGGAAGTCCTCATTTGTGTCCTTCGGTTTAGGGCAAGGTTATCAATGAGTGAGCAGTGTTGTCTCACGTTACCGGCGAGTCAGGGAGCCGAAGCTAACATGACCGGGTCGTGAGGACGCGGACGCACTCATTCTGTTTGCAGCCTCGTGCCTTTATAGTTGCGACTCGTGCTTGCGTGGCCATGCACGCATTCGTGCACACGGCGAACACGCGTCCCCCGTGAGTGCCGACGGGGCCCTGGGTGCTCACTGAGGCAAACAGGACGCGATCGCGACTGACAAGCGTCAGGAGCTGCTCCCGGCACCGCCCGTCGCGCACCGCGTCTCTGCCCTGATGTCCGCGGCGCTTCCTGCGTCTGGCTCCTGCTGCCTGAGTTTCCGGGCGGACAAGCCTCCTTTGGCTCCGATTCTGAGGACCGCAGCGAGTGTGCCTCGACGCCGGCTCGGTTTTCTGGAAGCGCCACGGGGCCGCGCTCCCTCTGCGCCCCTGCGGCCGCCGCGCGCGGAACAAGCTGACGTTCCAGCGCGCTCCGCACCCACCGGCTCTCCGCCCCGCGCGCGCAGGGCCGTGGGCACCGCGGCCTCGCAGTCTCGTCTCTGGAAATCCCGACTTTCGGGCTGTGTCAGAGCCGCCCCAAAAGAAGGGGCCCGGGCTTGGGGCCAGGTGGGCAGAGGAAGGCCCGGGAACCGGCAGCTGCTGCGGAGCGGGTGCCCCGAGGGGCGGCTGTGGGGACGGGCTCCCGGGGCAGCCCCTGTTCACCTGGAGGAGGAGGCCATGGGGCTGTGGCTCAGGGACGGTTCCCGGGGGCCCTGAGCACACCGAGCCGCGGAGATGCAGCCGCAGACCCGAGGACGACTTCTCACGAATTGTGTTTAAACAAAGCTAAAATGAACCAGGGGAGCTGGTTCTTCAAGCCCCTCCCTCCCATCCCTCCAAATAGGACTTGCCCCCCAGAGTGCTTGTCAGCCTTGGTCTTGCAATGCGGTGCCCACCGCCTGGAGACCCTCGCCTGAGGCCATCTTCCTGCCTGGGCCACCTGCGGAAGGACCGGTCTGCTCTCTGCTCCCGGGAGGAGGCAGCGCGCAGCTTGGGGCCGGGAGTTCAAGGACCCAGCGCACAAGCAAGGGCAGCGAGGCGGCCTCGGTGCCTTGCCGGCTCCTGGCGACCCACAGCCCGCGTTGGTCACACTGTGGGACGGGGGTCAGGCGCTGTGCCCGAGTAGATCAGGTCAGGTTGGCGGGGCACACAGCACAACACGGGCTTTAGAAACGAGCTGTCTTTAGGCTGCGCACAATTTTACAGCCATCTTGTCATCTAGGAGCCGCAAGTAAGACCCCCACTGATGGATGCCCGGTGGAATCCTCGAGGACTGGGGGCATCTTGTGCTCCAGCGTCTCCCCACAGTGGCTTGCAGGGCTTGAAGCTCAGGGGAAGTTGGGAGAATGCCTGGTAAGCCCGGTTGGCGGCGGCCCACGCGCCCCCTCTCTCCAGGCTCAGATGGGAAGGGCGGACTGAGGGTTAGCGGGAAATGAACCAGGGAAGGCAGCGAGAAATCAAAGCATCCACCCAAAAAGTGGGACCTGCAGTAAGTCGTGGAGGTCTAATCCTGTGCGTTTGTTAGAGAGCGGACGTCCTCCCTGTGCGGGCGGGGGCAGCCCTCCCGGAGAAAGAAGGGCTTTAGGTCAGGTGTCTACTGTAAAGGGAGGAAGTTGGGGTTTCAGCAACAGAAAAAATGTGGCTGGTGGTGAACCCTAATTCGGGTGTCTTTGGGCCTTTAAAAAATATATTCTGAGGACCTGGAGAGCTCTGTGGGAGTCAGAGAGGGCAAAACCTCATCAAAAGCAGCTTCATATTCTCACCCAGAGTCTCACTGGAAAGTTGGGTGGGCGGAGGACTAGATGTCGGCTCAGGGTGAGCTCTGTGGTCTTGACAAGCTCTGCTCTGGCACCAGGGCACCTCCTGAGGGCCTGCACCCCCTTCTGGGGGAGGCTGACCTTTCCTCTTCTCAGGAGCTGCAGGACTCAGGCCAGGTGCCCCAAATATCAGGACTGCCTTTTCCCGAAGCTCTCATTCTCCTTGAGCACTGACTCAGCGTCCTTACTATGGCTTCATTAGGTCTCTTTGGGTTGCAAGTGACAGAAATCCAACTCAAATAGGCTTATACTCAAGAGAAAGAAAGAAAGAGAGAGAGAAAGAAACAAAGAAAAGGGAAAGAAGGTAGAAAGGAAGAAAAGTGGAAAGGTAGAAAGGAAGAAAGGAATAGAGAGAGAAAAGAGAAAAAAAGGAAAAGAAAACAAGGAAAAGGAAGAAAGGAAAGGAAAAGAAAAGAAAAGAAAAGGTTATGGCTTCCATAACTTCTAAAACGTAGGGTGGAGCTCCAAGACCAAGGCCCTGCTGGGCTCAGAGGATGCATCGATATCTGTGTTTGCCCATCGCTCAGCTCCAACCCCTGGGCCAGCGGGACTCATGGTTTTCACGACTGAGCAGGAGAGGATCCAGGTGGGACTAGCTGTGACTGAACCACAGAGGCAGAGAAAGAGGGCAGGTGATCCACCGGAGAAAGTCGGACTGTTGTTACCACATGCAGGGCAGGGGTGATAGGGCACATTTCCACTTCAGGGGACAAGCGGTCACTGAGGGGGATTTCGGCGCCCTCCCCGCGTGTAAGTGTCATATACAAACACTCATGTCTCCCTCAGCTGTAAGGACTGGGCTCCTAAATTGAGTCCCTGTCCCCACTCCCCTCCAGTTCCGTATAGGAGCTGGGTTTTGTGTGTGGGGGGGTTGTCTGTTTGTTTTTTTGGAAAGTTGGCTGTTTTCTTGTGAGGGCAAACACCACTTCACTATTTCTAGTCCAGCAAAGCCATCAAGAAGCACCATTTCTGCTCTTAGATGGGGACAAAAGTTGCTGAAACCAAAATTCTCGGGGACAAAAGAGCATCATAGATTTGTCTGAACGGAACTAAAATGTCATGTGGTTTGTGTCCCCTCTCCGGGGAGGTCAGGGTTTTTCCCACCTGCTGTGGGGCACAGCTGGCCCTGACTGATGTCGGGAGAATGGGGGTTTGGGCCCTGGTTCTGCCCCTCGCAACCCAAGTGAACCTGACTCATTCGTTTTTTCCCAGGGTCTCTGTTTTCTCATCTTTAGCGTTAGGTTTTGGGCACGACGCTGTCTCTCCCTCTAGTCCAGCTCCTCTGTAGCTGCTGGTCGTTAGCTGACACTTCAAGTCCGTAAGAGTGGGGGTGAGACCTTCCCCGTGTTTGGTGGTGGCAGGACCCAGGCACCGTAAGGACTGAATGACAGAAAGAGTCTTTGTGTCTGATTCAGGAAGAGGAGTGTGAGTGACAAGAACGTCTCTTTCAGGATGAGAGATGTCACTTAGGACGTGGATGTCTTCAGTGTGGACCAGACTTCGTCTCTCGGGACGCAGTCATTCAGCTGTCAGGTGTGCACGGACCTTGCACCACAAGCAGAGGCCCCTTGCACGCCTGACGCGTGGAGAACCCGAGGCAGGGAAGGAGACATCCATGCACGAGAACCTCTGAATATAATACTTTTCATGTTTAATTGCTCTGAGAGAGTTTCTTTTTGGAACTGCTATGCTCCAGGTACCTGGGAAGGTCTTTCACCTCAGGTTTCCGCTGGACAGACAGATGATGGGGAGGTTGTACCGATGGCCACGCTGGGTGGAGGCCAAGGGCAGGAACCCTGCTTGGCCCAGGGCCACGCGGCAGATGCAGCGGGAGTTATTGAACAAACGCGCAGCCAAATGCTAGGAGGCATTCCAGCTCCGAGTGCCCCCGCAGGATGGCCGTGGGCACCGAGAATGTGAAAAAACAGGTGACACAAACAACGTGCCCCTAAACTAGAGAAAGGGGATGCGGGAAGGAGAGATTTTTGGAAGGAGACGTGATGACGCTTTGCTTCGGGCCCTGAGGTCCGGAGTGAAAGGAAGTGCTTTCCGCCCCCTCTGCCCACTTCCCCAGCAGCGCCCTCGCTCCGGAGCTGCAGCTGGCGAGAGGCGGCCCTGAGCGCTGGGAAGACGCAGCTGCCTTGGCGACACAGCCGTCTCTGTGCCATCTGGGTCTTCCTTCTCTGCGCCTGTCCTCTCCAGCTTCCTCCGCCCCCCGCCCTGCGTGGTGGGGGGAGGACAGAGCACAGGGAGAAGAGCAGATCTGTGCAAGAGGCCACACAGGCGTGCGTGCACACGTCGGGATGCTGGTGCGAGAAGCACTCGGTGTGCAGCAACGAGGAGGCCCGGAGCCGCGAGGCTGGTGAGTCCAGGGCTGCGAGGTGAAGGGACCTTTGCTCCCTTGGCTGAAATCCGCCCTCCCCAGCCCCGCTCTCAGCTTAGAGGATCAGAGCCCAGGGAGGGCCAGGCCGGGGCTGAAATCTCCCTTTCTTTGCTGTCAAGTCCCCTTGATAGGTGACCAGTGACATGTGCAAGGGTAAGGGCAGCATAGGATGAAGGTTACTCACGGGCTAGATGACAGCGAAGCCGCTGATCCGGCCGCTCTCAGGGGCCGTGCGGAGATGCTTCAGGCCCCGGTGCGTGTGCAAACTGGTTCTGTTGGGGGAAGGACACACTAGATGTGGACAGCAAGGTGCAAAGGTGCGGCTCTGTAGCGGTGATGGGGCGAGTCTCTGAGGCTGGTGGTAGGAGGGCAGGCAGGTTGGCCCCCGAGCCGTGAGGCATGGGACAGGAGATGGCTGGGAGGCACCCGGGTAGGTGGGCGGGGCGCCTGTCAGTGGGCTGCCTCGGTGGGGCCGTGGGCTCACGCACAGGGGCCGGGGCACGGCACAGGGAGGAGAGCTGGGGCGGCAGCCTCGGGAGCCAGCAGGGCGCCAGCAGGGCCCAAGTGCTCGAGGAAAGGACATGCGGGCAGGGACTCTGGGATCAGGGAGCAAGGCTCCATTCCTGGATGACCCTGTGTCGTGGGCCCTGGAACTGGTTTAAATCCAGGCTCTGCCCCTTAGTAGTTGTGTGCGTGATTTTGGAAAAGCTTTTCTGGGCTTTAGTTTCCTGACCTGCCAAAGAGACTGTTTGCCCTTTTGTCTTATGTCAAGGACTCGACACGAGAATCCACGCAGAGGACCCGATTTGGTGTCTGAGCACAGTGGGAACCCCATAAACGTGAGCACGTGTGACACTTGGCAAATATCCCTGGAGGCAGCAGGAGGCTGTGACCTGTGGCAAAAGCAGCACGTGTTCAGGTCTCCTGTTCTTGCCCACCTCGGAAACTGGACAGGTCCCAGAGCTCAGGGAGGTAACGTGCAATATGTTTTGGAAAAAGGGGATGGATGGGGTCTGGAGCCAGTGGGTGACCAGAGCTGGAGGTGGGCTGCCTTCTGCGAGTTCCGTGGCTTGAGGACCGAGGCTCAGGCGTGTTGGCTTGGGACTGGCCAGGCTGCCGCACAGCAGGAAGGGCCAGATGGCACGGGGCAGTCAGGGAGTTCCCTGTGTTCCTGTGCGGCTTAGGTTTTGTTCACCATGGCTGATTTTCTAGGATTTAGGTTCCTGCCCTTGTGGAATGGGCATTAAGTCCATTGCTGGCCGGTTTCCGGGAGCAGCGGCTTTCAGCACATCAGCTTTAATATTCTCTACGCCTCTGGCCTCCGGGCTAGCAGGGGTCGCGGGCGTCGGCCGTGCCGGTGCGCAAGCACTTCCCTGCAGTCAAGGAGCCCCGCTCTTCCACGCTCTTCTTCTTGCCAGTCCTTCCGATCTCCCTTTCTCCAGTGTTCAACCTCCCTTTCCTCACTGACCTTTTATTTGCCACCTTGCGCCTCTTTTACGTCCATTCCTCTGTCCTCCACTTTTCCTGTTCGTCTTTTGAGCTATTAACCAACCTCTTGCTCACCACGGAACCGTGCTCTTTGGAGCTACAAGGGAGCTCAGGATGGTCTAGGGCAGCCCCTGCCCCTAATCTCCACCAAGGCATCATCCAGCCAACGGTTAGCTATTTCCTGGAATCGGGAACTGACGGTAGCCCGGGGTGGCTCCTTCTGTGTTTGTAGCCCGTCGTTGGCACAGCAGGAATCACCGAGGGAAGAAGGTGTCCCCCCACCTCTGCAGGACTCAGAGTCTAGTGGAGCAGAACCTTCCACAGTTTGGTTCTAGTTTTACCCCGTAGGGTCTCTCCAGGCGAGCAATACTCAGAAATATTTACTGAGCTTTTCCCAGGTCCCAGCCTCCCGACTAGAGACTGCAATTGCAAAATGGACACAAGAGTGTCCCTGTGGTGAAGTCACTTGACTTTAGGCAAGAAGACAGACTTCCAGGGGCTTGGTGGGTGAGTGCTACAGTCAAGGCACAGGAACCTTGAGGAAGGAGGCATTCGCTGTACCTGCGGAAGGTTTTCACGAACGGGGTATTGTCTGGGCTGACTTTGGAAGGAAGAGTTCGTCAGGAAGACCCCAGGACACTGTGGGCAGAGGCTATTCCCAAGTGTAATTTGGGGACATTGGGCTAAGCTAAGCGGGTAGAATAAGATAAAGTGCATTAACCATGAATGAAGGGCACAAACCAAGCAATGGGCTGGAATGATGGCGAGATCCCCAGGAAAAGGGGATGAAAATCACATGTAACATGAGCAGGGGACATCACACACACACATCGTGAGGCGCCATGAGGTCTAGGAGCAGGACCTCTGAGGAGCAGAGGTGCGGGCTGGGCTGGGGATTCCTGGTAGAAGGACAGCCTTGCTGGGCTCTCGTGTCCTCTTCGGGCAGCAGAGGAGGTGGCAAGGCCTGGGCTGCCTGTCTTGAGGTGAGGGTGAGGAGAGGGGGAGGGCTGGGTCTGGGAAGCCTCAGTGCCTGGAACACAGTGTCTTTCGAGAGGTGGGGGGAGTTAATGGTTGAGAGTGCAGCGGGTAGCTGTTGTAAAAACAGGAGGGGCATGGAGGGGTGAGGGGGGCAGGGTGGGGATTGGAACGTCGAATGAAGACCTTCAACTTAGAGCTCAGGTTCCCTAGAATGACAAGAAGGATTTTGATGTCATTTGTTGGGGGAAGGGAACTGACTTGTCAAAGGTTCTCAAGGTGCCTGAGCCTCAGCAGGACAAGAGGATGGCTGTGGGAAGAAGGGAAAGCTGGAGAGTGACAGTGTGGTCTGGTGCAAAGACCTGAATTCACATCCGAGCTCGGCTACCTCGTGAGTTCTTCAACTTTTCCGAATCATTTCAAAATGCAGATAATACTGACCTTAGAAGACTGAGAGTCAAGTGAGAGAATGTACAGAGCACCTGGCATATAGCGGTCATGAAATAAGTGTTTCTTCCCCTCTCCTTCCCATCCAACCCAACGGAACACTGAGTCAGTGTTTTGACTACGAGGGACAGGAAAGGCTGGTGGATTTGAGGGATGTGAAGACAGCAGGGACATCCCATCCAACTGGGAGCTCCTTAAGGACTTGTACATGGCCAAGGGCATGTCTTTGCCCCCCCCCCACCCCGTGATGCTTTGCACGGGTTGGCACTCGAGAACATAGAGATGGAATTGGACAGAAATAAGTGGCATGTTTTCCTGTTCAGAGGTTTATGGAAGCACTGGGAGACCAGACAGGTCTTCTTCCTAACTCCTCAACACTCTGGCTGTGGCCTTGGGAGAATCTTCTCACCTATCTGGGGCTCAGGTCCATGTCTGTGAAACAAGGGGCATGGCAGGATGATCTCCAGATTCTTCTAGCGATGAGGTTCGAGAGCCCGGGAGGTTTGGGGTTGGTACGACAATATTGCAGCTGGTTTGGAAACAAGCCTCAGAGGTGAGAAACTCCTTCGTAGACTGACAAATTGGTACAGAACTCAGGACTCTTCACTCACGGGGCTGAGGCTGTCCTTTTCCTGTTGTCCCACAGCCGTGACAGCAAACCATATCCCAGACTCAGAGGCTGTGCACCCAAAAGGTAATTCTCGTGAGACCCCAAGGATGGAAGGCTCTCGAGGCATCCAGATCCTCAGCCCTCACCAACATCTGCTAGACACTCAAAGGAAACAGTGGGTGACAAAAACAACGACTTTGACATTTGAGTCAGTCTTTGGTGCTTCTGATTTTCCCACAAACCCACCATGACATGTGTTTTTGCGATGAAACATTTCAAACATCAATAAGGGACTCATAAAAGAGCCCACAAGACTCAGGCATTTCCACTCTTAAAAGATGTTGTTTATAGGTGTGGCCTACACCTGTCACATCTCCTCACCACCCTGGAGGCAGGGAGCTCCCCGTCCTGTGCACCTGGGGGTATTGCTCTTGGGGTAGTCTTAAGCACTCTTGTTTCCTACTCATTTTCACATTGTGCCCTTTTTGGGTTAGAATTTTGGCTCAAACACCAATAGACTTTGTGACCCTGGGCGAGTCATTTCACTTACTTGAGTGTTAGCTGCCTCACTTATGTTCATCTCATCGATAGATATTATGAGTGTCTCAAATAGCAGGAACCATTCTAGATTTGGAATTTATAGTCAGCTATTTCTCTAACGGGCAGAAATCCAGAAGACGTTCATACAATTTAGTAACCAGTGTCTGACCTCAGCACTGTTTGCAGTGGTTCTAATATATTATTATGCTCGCATATGAGGGCTCAGAAAAAAAGATGACCAATCTGCTTATGCTACAAAAAGTCAAAACGCCATGGTACTAGCACAAAAATAGACATGTAGATCAATAAAGCAGAACAGGGAGTCCAGAAATAAACTCATACTTGTACAGTCAATCTCCAACAAAGAAGGTGAGAATATAAGTAGGGAAAAGACAGTCTCTTCCATAAATGGGAAAACTGGAAAGCTACATGCAAAAGAATGAAACTGGTCCACCACTCTCTCATGCCATACACAAAAGTACACTCAAGATAGGTCAGATACCTAAATGTGACACTGGAAAATAAATAACCCAATTAAAAATGGGCAGAGGACCTGAATAGACACTTTCCAAAGAAGACCTACAGATGGCCAACAGTCAGATGAAAAGGTGTTCAATATCACGAATCATCAGGGAAATGCAAATCCAAGCCACAGTGGGAGATCTCCTCACACGTCAGAACAGCTAGACTCAAAAAGACAAGAAGTAACCAGTGCTGCTGAGGGGACAAAGAAAAAGGAACCCTCGTGCACTGTTGATGGTGATGCAAACTGGTGCAGCCTCTGTGGAAAACAGTCCTGGACGTCCCTCAAAAAATTAAAAATAGAAATACCATAGGATCCAGTAATTCCACTACTGGGTATTTACCCAGAGAAAATAAAAACACTAATTTGAAAAGATATGTGCACCCCTGTGTGTCTCTGTGTGTGCGTATACATACATAGATACATACATGTATAATGGAATATTACTCAGGCATGAAAAGGATGAGATCTTGCCATTTAAAACATGGATGAACTTAGGGGATGTGATCCTAAGTAAAGTAAATTAGAGAAAAGCAAATACTATATGATTTCCCTTCCATGGGAAATTTAAAAAACAAAACAAAGAGCAGGAAAAGACCCTTAAATACAGGGACCCAACCAGTGCTGGTCCCAGAGGAGAGGGGATGGGTGGTGGGTACAGTGGGGGAAGGGTAGTGGGAAGCACAGGCTTCCAGTTAGGGAATGAAGAGGTCACAGGAATGAAAGGTGCAGCCTAGGAAACCTCATCAAGGCTATTGTGATGGTGTTCATTGTGACAGATGGTAGTGTTCACGGTGACAGATGGTAGCTACACTTGTGGTGAGCACACCACAACACGGAGAGGTGAAATCGCTCTGTTGCACCCCGAGACCGATGCAACCCCGGGTGTCAGCTGTACTTCAACAAAAACATAAAAATGTGGGGGCGCCTGGGTGGCACAGTCAGGTTAGCCTCCAGCTCTTGATATTGGCTCAGGCCTTGATCTCAGGGTTGTGAGTTCAAGCCCCACACTGGGCTCCACACTGGCTGTGGAGCCACTTAAAAAAGAATCAAATAAAAAGTGCTCATTCTGCTGAGTCGCCACCTAACTTTATCACGTCAGGGCCAGCCACCAGCGTTCTAACTGCGAGAAAAGTTGATAAGCCTCTTGAGAGAAACAGTGACTGCACGTGAATGGTATCAAAATTTTGAGTCGGGAGGACGTCTCTCCCTGGCTCCTCGGGATGTGCTTTGGGTGGCAAGGAGGTCATCTGGAAGTAGGAAAGACCGACCTGGCACCCGACTGGATTATTAATGGGGCGGACACCTTTGGCTGTAGGCCTGTGCCGTTCCTCCCAAATGTCTTCTGACTTGTCTGAGGGTTTAAGAGCTAAAATCTGAGGAGAAACTGAGAAAGTGATGGAGTTGTGATTTGAGGGTGCTCTAAAACTACCGTATGGGGAGTCTGGTAAGAATCATTTCAGGATTTATTGTCAGGCACCGTGCTAGGCTGTGTGTACAAGAGAGTGCGGAAGACAGACGTGACTCTGTATCTATCTGTATCTGTCTGGATCTTGTCCGTATTTTGAAAATGTGATAAGAACCAGAAAAGGAAAGAACAAAACAGTCTGATGAGAGAATAGCACCTGGGGTGATCTCATTTGGATGGAGTGCCCCGTGAAAACCTCTTTGAGGAAGTGATGTTTGGTTTAGAACTGAAGGATTCTGGGAGCTGGCCATATAAAGGTAGGGCTGGGGCAAAGTGGGGCAAAGAACATTCTGGCCAGTGGCAGCATCTCAGGCAAAGGCCCTGAGGTGGGCGAGAACTTGCCACATTTGGTGAGTGGAAAGGCCCGTGTGACGGCAGCGTGGCACGAGAGGAAGACCAGAGAGTTGCCGAGTAAGGAAGAGCCCAGGTAATGAGGGGTTTGGAGGTCAGGAAATGCATCGGTGGTGACTGAAGGAGTGCCAGGGCTGGGCTCAGAGAAAGGCGGGGAGGGTGTCGTCCTGCCGCGCCTCCCCCGTCAGCACCTGCAGGGGATCGCTCAGCCTCATGAGGTCGCAGAAGGATCTTCATTCCCACCAGGGCCCTGTTTCTGACCTCAGACTCTTCTGTGTTTGGCAATTCAGCCAACGTGGATTTGTTGAGTTTTCATCCAGTGGTAGTGAATGAGATAGACATGCTGTGCCACGTGTAATTTGTTAGTACTCAGCGTTTTCCCTTTTTATCTTCTTCCCGGTCCCCAAGGAAGAGTTAGCTTCTGGTCCCCTCAGGCGCTACTCCGGGCGGCTCCTGAGTCACGTCTAGCGCTCCAGGCCACGGTCCACCGAGGCCGCTCCCGTGCACACAGGAGGGACGGAAAGAAAGTGGAGCCTCTTCTCCTGCCTATTCTGTTCTTTTAACCTCCATATGGCTAACATGCTAAGAGGGGGAAAGATCTCTGGAATTCTTTTACTAAAGGGACCGGACAGTTTCTGAAGGGAATTACAATGGCAGAGGGACCAGCATTAAAGACAATTTGAATTTCATCTGAGGCCAGATACCTAAAAAAATTCTAACAGCTTGTACGAGGAGTGTTCTCTGATTTGGTCCTGCACTTATATTTGCTCCTAAGCCTCACTCACAGCCCATTAAATCTCTAGGACAGGCAATCCTACCCCTTCCCTGAAAGAAATCACCAGTCCTGAGTCATTCTCCCCATCCGTCCTCAAGGAACGCTGGTTCGGGAATCGGAGATGCCGCCAGCACAAGTAGAGGGATGAGGTGAGAAAGAGAGACGTTCCTCATCTGGAGTTTTCTACACGTGGGAGCTACCAGCCTGCTAGCCCTTTGATTTATTTATTCAGTGCATTTTTAAGGTTTATTTATTTTTAGTAATCTCTACACGCCACATGGGGCTCAAACTCATGACCCCGAGATCAAGAGTCACACGCTCTAATGACTGAGCCAGGTGGCCGTTCAGTGCATCTTTTGAAGGCAAATATATGGGTTTCCCCACCCCCAGCCATCACAGAGCTAAGATCTTATTGGAAAAGGTTATTCCTGCTGATGAACAAGGTTCTGGTAATACCCCAAACTGTGAGAAGTCCTTGTTATTGTCTCTTATGGTGTTTATTTCTCCATGACTTAGCCAACATATGACATTCGGTGACATAATCGAAGAGGAATTCCCGCTGTTTAAAGACTGCTCGCTGTCTCCGTTTCTGTTCAGAGTCTCCCCAGGATCTGAGGACACTGGATGGGTTGGGGGAGATATTTATGATTCTGATTCCTCCTATGGGATTACATCAAGAAACCGGGCAGGGGGAGATGTGAAAGTATAGCATCATTCTCACTGAAGAATGCTCGTAGCTTCTGTGAGAGTTTGAGAGAGAAAAGTGGGGAGGATCTTAGCCTGAAACAGATGGGTCCATCAGTGCACTGGTGAACCTCTGAGTTCCTAGTTGTTGGGCATTCCCTTGTCCTGTTTCCTGCCACCTGCCTCCCCTCTGCACCTTGATTCACCTTCCGTGGAAGGCCGACACGTATGTCACGTCTACAGATGGTTTGCATGCGATTTGCTGCACTTACTACAACAGTGAGGACAACGTTAGCTGAGAGCTTACTATGAATCTAAGGACTATTTTTTTTGAAGATTTTATTTATTTATTTGACAGAGGGAGAGAGATCACAAGTAAGCAGAGCAGCAGACAGAGAGAGGAGGCGAAGCAGGCTCCCCGCCGAGCAGAGAGCCCGATGCGGGGCTCGATCCCTGGACCCCGGGATCATGACCTGAGCCGAAGGCAGAGGCGCAACCCACTGAGCCCCCCAGGCGCCCTCTAAGGACTATTTTAAGTGTGTCAGGTGCTTTGACCAGCACTCACAGGCCTGAGGAATCTGTTCGGTTCAGATCGGGCCCATTTTTATAGACGAGAAGACTGTGGCTCCGAGGCGGGGCAGTGGCCTGTCCAGCTCACACAGCTCGTAAGTGGAAGAACTGGGATCTGCCCCGGGTGGTTTACCCCCAGAACCGCAAACCCCGAAGCATCGTGCAGCACTCTTGCTCCACCCGTCCCCGATGGGGGGTGTTTTTTCCCTCATCTGAATCTGCCACTGTCAGTAAAATTTTTCTAGTATAAAAAAGATGATCCTATACAATTTTTGTCAGAGTTCTCTCAGGGTACTTTCAAGGTTTTTGTTTGTGTGTTTGTTTGTTTTTGGTTGTCTGTATGGTACAATTCTTAAATTATCCATTCTGATGATTACTTCTGGGCTTGAAACTTGCCATTTTCACAACTATAAGTAAACCCATGTGTGACTTCAGAAGCACATTAGCTCTGCCCACCAGCAGTTGTCCTGCTCCCATGTGTCATGCTGTCTCCGGAGCGCAGAGTGGGATGTGGGCAGAAGTGTCTGGAGAGGAGGCAGTGCCGGCTGTTGGATTCTAACGGGAAGGAGTCCCGTGTGCCCCGCTAGGGAATTTGGTTTCAAACCTTCCAGCACAAGGTGTTAGGTGAGAAGGCGAGATCTCGGAGTGTGTTTTTCTCGGCATGGCTCTTGCGTCATTCTACAGGGTGATTTGTGCTCAGGAAGGCTGGTGGGGGGGAGGGAGCAGTTGGGGTGTCACTGATCTATGGCAGGTGACAGCTAGACAACGTCTGACCTGAGACAATAACAGGAAAAATAGAAATGGTGAGGGTGTGCTGATGTGAGAAACAGGCTTGGGGAAAATCAACCCACCTGGGTTCAGATGTTGCGGGAGAGAAAGAGGACTTGAAGTCGTCACCAGAAAGACTGACGTCAAGTGGAACCGGTAGTATGGGAGGGGTAGGTGGAAAGAGTGTGGCAGGGAACTAAATCTGGTGTTGCCTTGGTGGGGATGGAGAGCCAGAATGGTAGGTGCAGAAATGCCCCAGCATGATGGAAAGGCTAATGAGATCTGAACAGTGGAGCTCTCCGGTGAAATGGAAGAGCAGGTTTTATGAGCGGTTGTGGGTTTGTATGGGAGCGTGTTTAGGACTGCAGCCAAGCATCTGGGAGTCACTGGCACATAAGTAGTACTCAAAGCCAGAGAAAAGGGTAAGGGCCGTCCAATAGGGTTCCCATCTTTAGTAAAAGACAAATAGGACAATCAGTTAAATGTGAAAGTCGGAAAAACGATAACTTTTTAGCGTATCCCATATAACGTTTAGGATATACTTATCCTAAAAATGATTTATTATTTTTTTTATCCTAAAAAGGATTCACATTTCTTTATGTGAAATTCATATTTGGGCACCATATATTACACATGACAACCATATCACAGGCTGCAAACGAAGGCCTGTGGGGACTGATGGCCATTGACTGGCCAGGGGGCCAGGGGGCCAGCTGGAGACCTGCGGCAGCCCCAGGGGACTGGGTTCGGCTGGCTGGCCCCTGGGGTGTCCAGTATGCTAATGCTTCAAAACATACTAAAAAAAAAAAATATATATATATATATATATATATATTTTTTTTTTTTTTTAAATGCAGACTATCCCAATTTTAAAAGGGGACCACAGTGAAGAGGAAAAACATAGTGAGGTCTATGAGTTCCACAAGGCGTTTCAGCCACTGGTTTGCAGCCCCTGATCCAATCCCCAGAGAGGGGGTGGGGCAGATTTTACCCCATACATTATAGTGCTTTGTCGTGTGGGGGAAAATAGTACTCGGGCATGGGGAAAGGATGGCAGCAAGGGGTCGATTCCCTGAAGGTAAGATGTGGGGGCGCCTGGGTGGCTCAGTGGGTTAAGCCTCTGCCTTCGGCTCAGGTCATGGTCCCAGGGTCCTGGGATCGAGCCCCGCATGGCTCTGCATCTCTCTGCCTACTTGTCTTTTCTGTCTGTCAAATAAATAAAATCTTAAAAAAAAAAGGTAAGTTAAAAGGTAAGATGTGGGCAGGTCTCCGCTGGCTTCGACCCCACAGTCTCGCCCCCTGGGGCCTGGACACCCTCACCCCCACCCCCCTGCGCCCACGCCACCAGCCCTCGCAGGGCCCGGGAAGGACCAGGCTCTCCCGTGGCAGGCGGCGGGGCCCTGCCGCTGGGGCCCTGCAGGCCTCACCCGAGAACTGTGGGCGGGAACTTCCCGGGGTTCGCTCTGCTCTGGTTGAGGCTTCTCAGCTTCAGATGCAAAGTCAGTGGGTGTCTCTGAGAAGCAGAGAGAGGAGGACGGAGAGCGACAGAGGTGCTTCCCGGGGCTCTGCGAACTCGAGGAGCGAGCGGTTCCCCTGCTGTCCCGCGCTCAGCCCGGGACACCTGCGCCGGGGCCAGCGCGAGCCGCCGCCATGCAGCAGCCCCTGAACTACCCCCCGTACCCGCACATCTACTGGGTGGACGGCGGCGCCAGCTCCCCCTGGGCGCCTCCGGGCTCCGTCCTCCCGTGTCCGTCCTCTGTGCCCGGGAGGCCAGGGCCGAGGAGGCCGCCGCCGCCGCCGCCCCTGCCTCCGGGGCCCCTGCCGCCTCTGAAGATGCCGAGGGACCACAACACAGGCCTGTGTCTCCTTGTGATGTTTTTCATGGTGCTGGTGGCCCTGGTTGGCCTGGGGCTGGGGCTGTTTCAGCTCTTCCACCTGCAGAAGGAGCTGGCGGAGCTCCGAGAGGTACGCCCGTGTGGGATTGCTGTGCGCTGGAGATGCGGGTGTAGACGGCTCTGCTGCGGGGCGGGGTGGGGGGGGGTTGGACACCGAGGCCCAGAGGGACCCGTGGCCTTGCTTGCAAAGTCTTTTCTAGTCCTTTCTCTCCTGTCTTCGAAATGGGTCATTCTAGTCGTTCTATTCCAGAGGCAGAGGCTCAAGTGAGTGAAAGGGATCTTTGCTCTCTTGGAAAGGATCAGGGCCAAAATAGGACTGGCGGGGACTGTCCCTCTTCTCACAGCTGGCAAAGCCACCGGCTGAACCCCTACCTAGAAGTTAGTGATTCAGGAAAGAAAAAGAATTTGGAGTGTTGCTTGGAAGTGAATTTGTTTAAATGACCCAACTAAATTTCCTTGGAAATACTTAAAAATATTAGAACTATTCCAAGTTGCAAAACCCAGGTGGTGAGACACGATGGCATGGCCAGAGTCCGAGTTGGGAGAGGCTCTGAGGTATGCAGATTCCCTTCTCAGGTTTATTCCATTTACTTGACGGCTTTGCCTCCACTAGCTTAAAGAACTTCATACTTACGACGCATCTTTTCCCTCTCTGTTGCCAGTCCACCAGCAAAAGTCATACGGCATCATCTTTGGAGAAGCAAATAGGTGAGTCATTTTACGGATGTGTATTGAGTCTCTAAAGACAGTCCTCATTGCTGAACCACGTGGGGCAAATGCCTTGAATTCCATCCCACTCTCGGACACATTATACTACAAAAGGAATCCTGGCTAATTCAGAATCGTTGCTCATTTTGGTTCCTTGAGCTCCGTAACATGTGAAATACATGTAATCATTCAAAATCAGTATAACTGAGTACTGCCCACAATTCAAGTAATTTCCATTCAACTTTGGAAAGAGACAACACAGATACAGCTAGTTCCATTCCTGTCCCCTTCACAGGCCTTCTGGTTTCCATGAACAGGGCAGTAGCTGTAGCTCCCAGGGGGATGTAGAAAGGAGCAGGCAGAGACAGATGTTTCTGGGAAAAGTCGTCTCCTCTTCAAACGCTCTAAGAGATAACTCAAGAGTCAAGCTTTATTTAAAGAAAAAATTCTAGGATGTATTTAAGCTTTTATTTAATTATTTATTTATTTAGTGGGGAGGGGCGGAGGGAGGAGAGAGAGACTGCAGAGCCCTGACGCAGGGCTCCATCTCACGACCCTGAGTGAGATCATGACCGGAGCTGAAATCAAGAACCAGATGCTTAACTGACTGAGCCACCCAGGCACCCCTTTAAGCTTTTAAAAAGTATGCAATTAATCATGCACATTAAAGTTGTTCTTTTGCATTCACTGGCAGTCTTGAGGGGGAAACCTTAGCCATTTTTCAAGGGCTAGTCCAGCTTCCCCCAAAAAGGCAATCATGAGCTACCTTCAATAAAAGAAAGGCCTCTGTTGAGATTCAGGACAAGGAAAAATATGAAAATGTTGAACACTGACCTTGTGTGAAGTTTCAGGACATCATTTGGAGACATGTGCGGGTAGATTTAGCATGCTCTGGTTTATTCAACTAAGATAGACCTAACTTTGGATTCGGTAAGAGTTGAAAGGGAGCTTGGAGCAAATCTGGTCCAGTCATCTCACTTTTTGGAAGAGAATTAGGGGATATGCCCCAAATCGCTGGTGTGGAACTGGGGCTAGAAGGAACACAGGCTCCTGGTGCTTTGTTGCCAGCAGGGCTTTCCAGCACATAGACTGGTGCTCTGTGAAACAGGGAAACTTCTGTCTATGATGGCCATGGAATGAGAAATAAAGATGAGAGGCAAGATGCCTCTGCAAAGACAATAGGTAAATCTTGGGAAGAAAAGGGAAGGCAGCACTGGCCATTCAAGGAGGGGAGCCTATTCCAATTTCTCTTATGTTCCTAAGTCACCCCACTGCTCCAGAATGTGGGCTCTGGAGGACCCATCCTGTGGATGCTCTGGTCTCTGGTTCTAGGTCTAAGTCCCTAAGTGTTAGAAAGTCTTGATGTATTCAAGCAGAGTAGAAATATTTGTTAGAAAAATAAAACCTTTGGAGGATTTCTGACTAAAACAGCTTTGAAAATCAGTGGAATGTGGCTGGTGAAACAGGTCCCTAATTACTCATCTCTCCACCACTCTCTAGGATCAGTTTAGTGATCAAAAGTTGAGTGCCCAGATGGCCCAGGTAAAGTGTCTGGGATCGAGACCCGCATCAGGCTCCCCTCTCAGCCAAGCCTGGTTCTCCCTTCTCCCTCTGCCTGCCACTCCCCCTGCTTGTGCTCACATGCTCTCTCTCTGTGTGTGAAATAAATAAACAAAATCTTCTTTTTTAAAAAGTGTTAATTTACCATGTAATCTCATCACTAAGAATTTATCTTAATAAGATAATCAGAGATATACCCAAAAACTCATAGATAATTATGTTCATCATTACTGTATAAGCCTATTTGTAATAAATAAGTCAGAAGAAACTTAAATGCCTCTTAATAGGAAATTAAATACATCATGGTATATTCAGAGGGCCTCATATGCAGCAATTGAAATCCATATAATTACATTTAAGGCCATGAAGATTGTGCATTCTCTGTTGTTAAATAAAAAAGACAAGTTATAAAACTATGCTTGGTTTAAATCAACTATATAAATGCATGCATGTGTATATTTTTATATTCTTAGTAAAGAATTAGAAGTACTTGTACTTCAACAAATTAACAGTGATTTCCTCTGGGATGTACTATCCAAGATTATTTAAACATACTTATTTGCTTCTTTTTCATTTTCCATTTTTCCAGAGTTCACTCATTTAAGTCTTTTATTCATTCACAAATGTTCTTGGAGAGCTTCTTATGTCCCAGGCAGGTGCTGGGTGTAGGTGATGACTAAGAACAAGAGAGACAAGGGTCCTACCCTGAGGGAGCTTTCAGAGCGCAATAAAGGGTAAACAAAAGCAAGCAAGCAGACTATAATTTCAAATTGTACTAAGTGCAATGTAACATAGAGTGGTCTGGAAAGTCCCCTCTAAGGAGGTGTTGTGTGTGCGTGCATGTGTGTGGGGTGGTGTGGGAGGATAGGGGAGAACATTCCAGCAGTGAGAAAGGCATGTGCAAAGGCCCCAGGTGTAGGAAACATTCATTACTTACGTGTAGGATCTATTTCCAGTTTATTTCAGCATTTCTCCAGCAGGTATTCTTACTAAGGACCCTCTATGAGAATCACACCGTGCAAGGCTCTGCGAGGGATAGAAAGATATGCAACCTGTGGTTCTCCGTTCCATTTCCTGTCAGTACATGGCTGAATGCCAGACCAGTTACACAGATGGTTTGTGGTATAGGAATGTAGAGGAGACTCAGTTTTGCCTTTCCTGTTCGCTAACACCTCCTTCATGGTGGGTGGTCTTGGGTGGCTAGAGAGGACGTGATTACTCAGGTCATGTTCTCAGCTGATTGTGGCAATCTCACGCCACAGATGAGTTTTGCAGGCTAATTGTAATGAACTTGATGTGGATGAGGGCCCTTCTGTGAATCTTTCTTAAATGTGTTAGCTGAATTCATTAGCTAAGTGGTGGCTCTCTTTGGTTAGAATATTTGAAGTCAGAGAAATAATGACTACTTTGGGAGCTATTGTCTATTCTGCATCCTCCAATTTAATTCAGCAAATAAGTGGTCACATGCCCACTCTGGTGGATTAAACATATAGTAGGCAGTTTGCCATTTATTTGGTGGGAGTAAGACAAGTCATACAGTTATCACAGAAATGGAGAGTCAGAACTGACAAAAGAGGTAAAGACAAAGTGACTCTAGGCTTCAAAGGAAGGAAAGACCATATTCGATTAAAAAGGCCTGGGAGGGTTTCCCCCAAGAAGTAGGTATTGCAGGCGGTATTTATGGGGTTGATAGGAATTTGCCACGAAGATCTCTTTGGAGGGCATTCTGAGCAGATGAACAGCATGAGCAAAGGCCCGGGGGCTGGAGGCTGGGTGTGTTCGGATCCCATCAGCCTCTGTGTTGTGCCGATCTGAGCAAGCAGAGGAGGGGAGGCTGACAGACAGGCGGAGATCATATGGCTGGGGATGTGTTATATGTGCAATGGGGAGTTAGTCAAGGTCTTCTGAGATCTGAGGGTGATTAATACAGGCACATGGTTGAATGCCACTGTGGGGAAGACCTAGTGGCCAGGTGGTAAAATCATAGTCTTCTTTGGCCTCTGTCCTGCAGAGTCCTAGAGGCAGCAGAACTGGAAAAAATCCTCATTTGGGGCCAGGAGACTTGAGTATCCATCCTATTCTGACCTTTATAGCTGGGTCTTCTTGGACAGATCACCCAACTTCTAAGCTCATTTAGCTGTCTGTAAGGTCAGACAATAATCCCTACCTCAAAGGATTGTGGCAAGTTCAAATGCAGTAACTGATATGGTATCTCTTTTTCAATCAACCTTTTTATTGTTTTTTCATGACATAGTCTGGGCCTCAATTTGGTTTACCTTTTGCCTCTTTGTTTCTGAAGTACCGATTGCTGCAAGTTCTACGGTTTGCACTTGGATGATTAGTATATGTTAGACTGTTGCCATTTATGTTTAAAAAAAATTGCTTTTATTTAAATGACCAGTTTGGAGTTCCAACAAAAGAATAACTGGTATCTCATTTTTATATATATCTTTCATCTCTCTATGATGCAGGTCAACCCAATCTGCCCTCTGAAAAAAGGGAGCTGAGAAAAGTGGCCCATCTAACAGGTCTGTATCTGGGAGGTACATGGGTCTTGGGAAAGCCTTTGACAGAAAAAGCCTTTGACAGAAAGTTTGGACATTGTGCTCGGAGGGCATTGCTACTTTCTGGTGACAGTATTTGACACCCAAGAATAGTCCCATCTCAATAGTCAAGTCAACCTCACATCCATACTGTACCCCTACGCTAGTCTAGGCCATGTTCTGAACTGGCAAAATGGAGCTGAGTATGAGAGGACTCCTGCCCATGAGGAACTCACTCTTTTCAGTCATTCCAAAGACCCCTAGGGGATTTGGGGCATGGGTTCAAGAGGTGAGATCTGGGAGGGTGGGGAGTGATCAATTATTTTAGTCAGTGCTTTTCTGGTTTTCTGGAAGAGCTTCACTGTGCTTTGTGCAAAAGTAGAAGTAGGAGTGAGAGGAAGGGCCCAGTCCTGGCCCTGGTGGACTTCCTGCATGTGGCCAGGTAGTGAAGTGAAGTGATTTGAGAACAATGTGGTGTGGCCATTCCCAGGGCCCAGTCCATGAATATCTGAGAAGCGGACAAGTATCATAGAAAGGGTATGCCCCTGCCTCTGGAACTATTTAGGCAGAAGCTGTAGAATGATCCCATCTGGATCACAAGATATTTATTGAACACATGTGTGCCGAGCTCTGGGGACATGTAGATTAATAATGTGATCCCTGCCTTCAAGGAACTTAAAATCTAATAGGGAAATACAGGTATATAAATGATCATTTTGGTACTAGAGAGTGTTCTCTGCTTAAGGTATGAATATACTGCTGTGGGGACATAAAAGAAAGGGTATTTTGGCCCAAAGTGGAGGTACTGAAGACTTCTTAGTATAGGTGAGGAGTTGAACTAGATGATCCCTTAAGGGTTCTTTCCAACTTCAGAATTTCCTTGCGTTTGGCTTTTTTCCTCCTGGAGAGACCTCAAAACCTAGAAATTTTGGTGTTAGTTCTGAAGATCATAGAGTCTGTGTTCCAGAGAACTAAACTAATTTCATTAATGTCTCCTTGTAATTGATTAGGATATATATTATTGTCCCAGTTGTGTAGATGACAAAATTAGGGCAAGCAATTCGATAGCGGTGTCACAGGAATTCAGTGATGGATCGAGTCTGACCCATTAGCCAGTTCCATATGGGCTGTGCCATTTTGGTCCTTTGCTCAAGGAATGGCCCACAGTTTCACCTTGGAAGCTTTGCTTGTTGGGTGTATGAGCAGTCCTGGCTGAAAGCTCCTCTCTGATTTGATTTCAGGCAAGCCCAACTCAAGATCCATCCCTCTGGAATGGGAAGACACATATGGAATTGCCCTTGTCTCTGGGGTGAAGTATAAGAAAGGTGGCCTTGTGATCAATGATACTGGGCTCTACTTTGTGTATTCCAAAGTGTACTTCAGGGGTCAGTCCTGCATCAACCGGCCCCTGAATCACAAGGTCTATTTGAGGAACTCTAAGTATCCCCAGGATCTGGTGCTGATGGAGGGGAAGTTAATGAACTACTGCACTACTGGCCAGATGTGGGCCCGCAGCAGCTACCTGGGGGCAGTTTTCAATCTCACCAGTACTGACCATTTATATGTCAATGTGTCTGAACTGTCTCTGGTCAGTTTTGAGGAATCTAAGACCTTTTTTGGCTTATATAAGCTCTAAGAAAAGTACTTTGGGATTCTTTCCATATGGTTCCTTGTTACAGGCCCTGAAAATATGGTCTTGAATGAGAGTCTTAAGCCCACTTGAGATCCAGTGAGAAGACATGAGCCAAGAGTATCTAGAGACCACAGGGTCCAGCAGATCTACCGTTCCTCATCTCATGAGCCAGACGGGAGGGGAATATGACTGAAGAACATGAGACTTGGGGCTGCCATGTGAAGATGCAGAGGCAGGAAGAAGCAGCCACCAGGGTGTTCTACACTCATTTTAAGTGTCCACAAGCATTTTGGCACATTGAAAAGGACACCTGTTAACTCACCTCTTGGAGCGGATCTACTATCTACCTCGGGGTGGCTGTCTTTCAGATATGGATGTGACATGAGTGAACGAGGGACATAAAAAGAGGACTAGGCATGTGTGATAAGCTAAAGAGACCAAAAGGCCAGTGTCCCATTGGAAGCATGTTAAGTTCTGAAGGCAGAGCCTGAGCCACCAGGTGACGCTAACAGAGAAGCAAGGGGGATCTTTGGGGAAGTTGCTCCATTCCTCAAGCAGCATGTATATTTCCAGTGCAATTTTAGGGATGTGTGTGTGTGTGTGTGTGTGTGTGTGTGCAATCACATGTATGTGACTAGAAGAGTTACATAGGAGACAATGTGGAACTTGTGAAGGATATGTTAGGAAAACATGGGTTGCATTTAAGGGTAGATTTTGAATACCTCTTGGCAACCAACTCAGTTGTCCTTAAAATAGTCCTCAAGACTCTTTGATTGTCACCTGGTGATGCTGTTTTCCTATAACATAACCAGTATTTATACCTTTTGTGTATTTTAATAAAAAGAATAAGTGTAATAAAAATTATATTTTAGAATACAGGCCAACATTATGAATTGTTGGAAATCACTAAAATTTGTTTTTTTCCCCTATAATTTCTTTCCTCCATGGCTTCTTCACTCCTTTTGCCTTGAGGACGCATTAAGAAGAACTCACTGGAATGAGAACCGTGAAGCAAATCTATCATTGCCAGATGCCCCTCTCCCCCAGTCTGTTTCCATTGTCCAGAGTTTTTATTGTCTATATTATGGCCAATGTTAAGCTCACCCAACTTTCAACAGATTTGATGACAACTTCCCCAGGCTTCCCCCGGAGCAGAGCCATAGCATAGTGGAAAGGGCACAGACTTTGGGCTGAAAAACCTGAACTTGAATCTTGTTCGTCTACTTTATAAATGCAGTCATGGGGTGAGTTCTTTGACTTCTCTTGGACAAAAATGACTGATGTGTATATTAAGTATCTGGTCACGGCATCTATCAGTTTAATCAGCCACTCAGTGAGAGGTTCTTCTAGCTCCAGAAAAAGTCACTGACCGGAGGCATCTGTCCAACCACCCGGTTTCTCAGCTTCTCCTGTTCTTCCCTCACAATGACCTTTCCCTATTTTTTTCTTTTTTTTTTTTTTCTTTTTTTTATTTTTTTTATTTTTAAGATTTTATTTATTTACTTGACATGGAGAGATCACAAATAGGCAGAAAGGCAGGCAGAGAGAGAGAGGGAAGCAGGTTCCCTGCTGAGCAGAGAGCCCGATGCGGGACTCGATCCCAGGACCCTGAGATCATGACCTGAGCTGAAGGCAGCAGCTTAACCCACTGAGCCACCCAGGCGCCCTCCCTATTTTTTTCAACCACTCTCTAACACCTCCTTCCTCTAGACTTTGTCTTTGTTAAAAATTATGGTATTTTCTTTACAATTTGATTTCAGACATCTTATTTTCATATCACCTCCTATTATTCCAGCCTAATTGCTCCAGCATTTTGTCTCCAAAAATGTGTCTATTTTTACCACATGAGACCTCTGATAAACTTGATCATTTCCTTACATATCCATCAGATCTTCTTTATCTTCATTCCTGTCTCTGACAAGCTTAGTGTTTACCCTCTGTCCTTATAATCAGTACCTTGGAAAGTTTCTCAATTCCAGAATATTCTGCATCCTTCACTGTATTCCCCTTGCAAAAATCCCATTTCCTTTGCATCCTACAAGCTGGATGTTGCTAGAGAAAAATTATCCAGACAGACAGGCTGGTTTCAGTTTACTTTTAGCTGTCATCTACTTATATCAATTACTCTTAATCCCTGATTTATTTCTATCTTTTGATTGATTTGAGTAAGTAATACCTGTACAAATTTTAAAAGGCCTAAAAAGATATAGGATGACAGTAAGTCCTGTTTTCACTCTGTCCCATGGCCCTATTCCTGTCCACAGAGACTATCACAGTCTCCTTATGTAGATTTCCAGAGATGGTCTGTGTGTATGACATCAGCTTACATCTGGGTTTCCCAACCTTTGTTCTATTAACATTCTGAGCTGGATAATTCTTTGTTGTGGGGTCTGTCCCATGCACTGTAGTGTGCTTAGCAGTATCTCTGCCTTCTATCCCCTAGATGCTAGCAGCATTGTCCTCTCCTCCATGTGTGATAACCAAGAATATCCCTAGGCATTGGCAGATGTGCCCAGGCTGGAGATGGGAAGACAAAAATCAGCCCTACTTGAGAAACACTGCTTTACATTAGTGATCACAGATCGCAAATGGACATTCAACACTGCCCACCACTTTTTCTTCAGTTCCCTGCCAACCAGGTTTTTCCACTGTTTGAGACACTTATGTCATATCTTTTCCTCTTGCAAACCCACCATATCCCCTCCTCCCACTATGGAACCTCCCTTGACACTATCAAAACACAAATCTACCCACATCTGCATGATTTCTTTCTTTCATCCTTACAGCAGAGGAGGAGGGCCATCTCCTCATTTGTGCATTAGATCCATTTCTAATCCCTACATGCCCTCTTTAAAATTGTCTCTTCCAGGGGCACCTGAGTGGCTCGGTGGGTTAAAGCCTCTGCCTTCGGCTCAGGTCATGATCTCAGGGTCCTGGGATTGAGCCCCGCATCGGGCTCTCTGCTCAGCGGGAAGCCTGCTCCCTACTCCCCGCCTGCCTCTCTGCCTACTTGTGATCTCTCTCTCTGTCAAATAAATAAATAAAATCTTTAAAAAAATCATCTCTTCCGGATCCTCAAACAATCTCTATGAAATTATTTCCACCAGCATGTACATATGTTCAAATATCCTTTTTCAATAAAAGACAACCCAGCCCCAACCAAAAAAAATCCCAAACCTTTCTTTAACTTTCCTCTTCTCCAGTGATGGCTCCATTTCTCATTTTCCTGGTCGAGACGAACATCTGAGAAGGTTGTCTCCACACACACAGGCTCCATTTCCTCAGCCACGAATGGTCTTCTTCAGGCTCCTCACATGGCTGGCTTCTTCTTATCTTTCAGGACTTAGTTCAAAGTCGCCACCTCAGATCATTCTTAGAGCCTCCTCTCTTTGTCATTATTTTATTTCCCTTTAGTTCCTTCTTAGTAACTAGCATAGCATGTGGTTATATTATTTATTTGACCACTTAAAAATATCTGTTTTTCTACTAAAATAAAACAAGACCTTTTCTACTTTGTCTACCACTGTATCTTCTTCACCAAATCCAGTGGTTGGCATATATTAGGAGCTCAAAAAATAGCTGTTTACTGGAAAACCTTAATTATAAAACAGATGTTTCTCAGTTTGGGGTATGTGTGTATGTTTCTTGGAATGGTGAATATATTCACTTCTAGTCGTAGGGTTGCCTCATGAATGTATGTGAGTGTTTTTTTTTTTTTTAGCTTTGAGTAGATTATTTAATGGAAATTTGAGGCTACATATGGGAAAAAAACAAAACAACAGTGGATCCTAATTCTTAGCACTAGAAAACAAGAAAAATCTATTTGGTGTCTGGCATTACCAGGAGTTATTCAGGATACTGTTGAGGGAAACTACTAGGTAACTAGAGCTGAACATGTCACTCAGAAGATATTCAATAAATATTTGTTGAATAAATTAATTAACAAAACCAAAGGTCCAAGCTGGAGAGTGTCACCTGCTCTCTTAAAACTCTTCTGTTGATTCATCTGTTTCCTGACCAGGTACCTCATGGAGAAAGCCAAGGAGGTATCACTCTTCTTTTGGCTGCTTCTCTGTATTCCTAGCCCTCACAATGAAACTCCTCTTCATCCCTTTTCTCGTCTTTTGGCTCCAGCCATCAGGTATACCCATTCTAAGGGTAATGGGAAGTTTTCCAGACTTTTTAAATCAATGGGTCCTTCAAGGTAATGACACCAAAGCAAAGAGAAAGTAAGAATGGCACTGGGGCTTCCCGAGACGAGATAAGGCAATCAGCTAGCAGTGGCACTACTGACATTTTTATCTTTCTATGACTGAGCTCTACTAGGATGCCTTTGGGATTTTCTGAAAATAGGGCCATAACTTACTTAGTGCAGGAAAGAGATGATAACCATTCCTTCAGGAACCTTGAGTTATTTTTCTTTACTTCAGTAGGAACATAAAGTATGCCAAAAAATTAAAACTTTTTATTATGTTCAGGTAACCACTGTATAGTACATAACTGGTCCTGATGCACTGTTCTGTGATCACTAGTTATGTATAACACCCAGTGCTCCTCACAGCAGGTGCTGTCCTCAATACCCATCTTTTTTGATGAGCTCGTCAAAAATGGGATCTGCCATTGTTACTTTTGAAATGCTAAACCCAAAGTAGAACACTTAAAAAAAGAAGAAGAAAGAGAGGATTACTTCTTGTTCAGTAGTTTGAGGTTTTCTTTCTTTTCAAACAACCAAAAACACACAAAACCCGTGTTTTTCTTTAGCACCCCCAAGGTGGTGACCTTGTATTCTCTGAAGTCGGTTTGACTTACCACAGCTTACTAGGAAATGAGCTCTACAGGGGACCATCATTATGAGTGTGACTCATTTGAACCAACAGATCACTGGAAGATGGGAATTGGAGAGAGAAGCCTAACTTAGAGCTCTGAGACAAACTAAGATTTCCTTAGGGTTAAGCCATAGACAATCCCTTGTCTTTATCTAAAAAGCATGCCATCTCTATGTTAGATTGTATTTTTCAAAGGGGCCTGCTTAAGTTCTGGTATTAGTAGAGACAGATTTTTACTTTCTGTAAAAATTTCTGTATTTTCTTGTTTGTTTTTTTCCTTTGGATCATCCAGAGGTGGAATGAGGTGGCCCTGGGACATTAGAATCAGAACCCTATTTCTTAAGGTCTTCAGACTCAGAAACAAACCTTATTCAGAAATATCAACTGTAGATGGTCACCAGGAAACTCGGGGGTTCACCAAAAAGCCAACATGCCTTGGAAATACAGAAAGCTAAGGGGATATCCTACTCCTTACAGTTCAGCTGGAACAGGGGAAACCATTGCCTCAGTGATGACTTTCTCACTATTGCCAAACCTTCATCCTTATTGGGAGACATTTCTCCACAGTTTGAGCTGTATATCTTCAGGGAGAAGAACAAGGCAGATACCCCTTTTATGCCACTTGGAAGTTCCTTTGGCTCTATGGAGTCACCTTTTCTTCTGCTTCTCAGTTGAATAACACAAACCCAATATCATATTCTGTGGAAAGTCCAGTCTTCTCTTCAGTTTCCTGAAAATTTCAGGAAGTCCCCTCATTCTCTTGGGCAGCCCACATTAGAATAGTCCTCTTAGAAATAATACAAAGCAACCTCTCTTTTAAGACAGAAGTTTTCATTACCACATTTCCAACAGGTGGAACTCCATCCTTGATCTGAAAGCTTCCTGGATAAGGGCTCAATGAACTGCGATGAAGCACATATCAGCCCTGCACTGTGTTACATCTTAGAAAATTCTTTCTCAGATTTGATTGAAATCCTCCACACTGTAACTTCCACACAGGGAATATAGTTGTTTTCTGCTCAATATTCCTGCAGTATTTTATAGGTTGTAAATCCTTCTCACATGCCTTATCTTGTTTAATTTCCATTACACCCTCGGAAGATAGATTGTTGTCTTCATAACATAAAAACAACTGAGACACTGACAACTTGTGAGTCTTGCCTAAAGTGACATGGCTAATAAGCGGCAGAGCTGGGACTAAACCCTAGTCATCTAACCAGGCATCTTCTGTTCTTCCCATGTGCAGAGAATTCTTAGCATTGCCCCTTGTATGACGGCACTTACCATGAGCCTCACCCTCTTAATTTTCAGTGATTCCTCATCTCTTTGCATTTTAGTTTAAATCTCACTTTGATTAGTGCCTGCATTCTGTATAATATGATATAATATAATAATCTACATATTTGATATCTCAACTCTATGGAAGTCATAGAGTTTCATACAGTTTGACAGTCACTCTTACATTCTTCTTCTTTGATTTCATCACTCTACTGTGTTGAACTGAATTGCCCTTATTCTCCATCCTTAGTCTTACAAAGTGAGAAGGAAAGAGAATGAACTTGGGGGTCAGAGGGCTTGGGTTTGAGTCCTGCTTCTGCTACTCAACTAGCTATGTGTGTGACCTTGAGTAAGTGACAGAGAATATCCTGAGATTCAGTTGTGTCCTGTGTAAAATGAGGACATGGATTCCTATTCTTATGGTTTTATAGGAATATTGTTCATGCTAAATGGAATGAAGCCACTTTGCCAGGAATGGCTCTCCTGAAGGTAGGTCAGTGGAGTTATATGCCTCAGCACATTTCCTGAAAAAGTCACTGTCAAAAAAATTCTTACTTGCTGTTCAGTTTCTACAAAATTGATCTTCCATAATCCTACCATATTATGTATGAATCCCATCGAATGTAGAAACAGTAATTAGGAACAACAGGTAGGTAAATATTCTGAAGTATAAAAATAGTATCTTACATTTTCATAGTCTTTAAAACTTTTTTCACGTGTCTTTTGCTTTAATTGTTTTTTTTAAACCCTCTGATGTAATGCACATAAAAGCATTTGGCTTGTGGTCAGCTTCTCTATAAATGTTAACTGACTCTATTGAATATTTTTTGTGCCGGCTGTATTCGCCGTGTAGTGTGATGCCATTTTGGTGCCCATTTTTTAAATCATGAAGTATACTTAAAGAGGGTGCTGTTTAAACATCTGACCGGGGAGATAGAACACTTTACACTCTTTGTTGTCCTTATATGTAGCTAAAACCCCAAAGTTACCTCAGGAGATGTGAGCTGTTGAGGGAGTCCCCCTCCTCCAGCTGCTCCTCACAGAAGGGATAGAACTTCCTGGTTCTCATGTTATAGCCCCGGCTTTCTGTGGGTGAACCACTTCAAAGAAGATGTGAGTTAGTAAGAGGCACCCTTGATATTCTCGAACTCTGAAAGTGCCCACACGTGTAAGGCACCATATACAAGATAAGCTCCTCCTTCACAAAGGAGACTGGAGAGTTGGGTGGGCATCTGTAGGTGTCTCTGGGAATGGATCTTTTAGTTTCATTTGGTTTAGGTCTTCGTTTTCTCACACGCACTGCCCTAACACCACATGCACCACTTCCAGTCTACAGAAGGGAACTTGGTGCACATTTTCTGGAAGAGAAGGTTCTAGAAACTGTTCCCGATTGGAAGGGAAGGCAGGTGGAAAATTCAGGAAGCTACAACGGTCTCTGGACTTACATACATGAACTCAACAGAAACTAAAGATTGAAGACTGAGGAACCTGGAGGGTCCAGTAACACGAACTGTGTTCTGTTCTCCTCACCCCGTGTCTTCATTGAGAAGAAAAATAGCTTTGACTCAGTGATGAGAAAGAGATACCAAGGCGTTAAACAGAACTCTAAGGTGTGAGCTGCAAGAGAAGACACCTCAGACCTCAGCATCCTCTTTGCATCATTTGGGTGGGTTCTGCTCTGGCTTCTAAGAAAGTCTAGAGGCTCCTACAAAGGTCTGGGAGGGTGGCAAAGAGAAAATCGTAATGCAGGGAACTTTAGCCTTCTATTATTTGGTTACTCAATGGGGCTGGCTAGGATAGCTAATTGGCTCTTCCTAACTTTCCCAAAGAGTGTGAAAAGACTTCTCCACCCTGGGAAGGGAGTGGGGGTGCAGTCAAGTGAGGGGAGAGGGGGCTGGCCAGGAAGCTGGATCTACTTTTGAAAAGAAGGTGAATTTGGGGTATGTTCTGTTCTTCCCTACAACTAAGCCCATATTGTCATATTTTATGGCTTGCAAAATGGGTAAGAATATCAACGTCTTATTTAAAAATAATGGGACATTTATTACAGGACTTTTTCTTTCCCTAAGCCAAGCTATGAAGTAGGTAAATAGCAGCAATAGTTGTAATTTACTGACTCCCTTTTCATAAAGTTAACGCAAAGCACCTTACATTTCTGTTTACTCATCCTCACAGCTCTGTAAGTCAAGTGTTACTAACTCCATTTTGTAAGTGAAAAATAGTGATTTAGGTTTAGAGAGGGTTAAGTAACATTCCCAAGGTGATAGGACAGTAGAGATAAGATTCAAGACCAAGCTTTTCTGATCCAAGGAATCTTATATGAAACAGATTCACTCTCCCCCATTATAATGACAATATTCTTTTTTTTAAGACTCTGGAATTGAATCAATACATTTTAATTTCATGATAAAAATAGTGACTGTTTTTCATGAATAGATACCAAGATCATGAATTCAGTAATGTTTTTCCTTTTTTTAATTTAAAGATTTTATTTATTTGAGAGAGAGCGAGAGAGCACAAGCGGAGGAGAGGGGCAGTAGGAGACAGAGAAACAGGGAGCTGAGCAGGTATCCCTATGTGGATCTCAATCCCAGGATCCCAGGATCATGACCTGAGCTGAAGGCAAACACTTAATTGATTGAGCCACACAGGTGCCCCTTCAGTACTGTTATTCTTCCCCCCCACCCCCATCTTTTTTGTTTTAGAGATTTGGCTCTTTTTTTCCTGTTACAAGCCTGAGATGAATATTGGACACTTCAAAATTTATAATGGGTACTTCTATAACAATTACTTGATAGTACTTCCATTTATGTTTTTAATTTTCTATAATATATATGCTTATATATCAATATTTAAAAAGGTAGGAGGCAAGTATCACAAGGTGTGTGCCCTTTTTTTTTCAGCAGGTGGAGAATTATGTTCTGACAGAACTGATAATGTTGATATTATTCATTCATTCTACAAACATATATTAAACACCTACTGGGTACCAAGCTTTTTTAGGGGGTACAGTGGTGAACAAGACAGATACATTCCTTGTTCCTTTAAATTTATATCCTAGTTAAGGGCAGGAATGGTGGTGGTAGTGGAGAAAATTTGATAAGAAACCAAGCAAATAAAATACATAAATTATCAGATAATCATAAACAGTAGATAGAGAGGGGCGCCTGGGTGGCTCAGTGGGTTAAAGCCTCTGCCTTTGGCTCAGGTCATGATCCCGAGGTCCTGGAATCGAGCCCTGCATCCCTGCACCGGGCTCTCTGCTCAGCAGGGAGCCTGCTTCCTCCCTCTCTCTCTGCCTCTCTGCCTACTTGTGATCTCTGTCTGTCAAATAAGTAAATAAAAATCTTTAAGAAAAACACTAGATAGAGAATTAAAATAGGGTATTAAGATAAAGACTAGAAAACTACATCAGAGGGAAGGCCTCTCTGAGGGGTGCCATTTAAAAATAACAAGAGCCACAGTCAGTAGAACATCTTGACACTTGATCTCAGGGTTGTGAGTTTGAGCCCCACCTTGGGCATAGAGATTATTTTTTTAAAAATGTATATATATGTATGTATATATATATATATATAATGACAAGAGCCAGGGATACAAAGATTAAGCTTAGGAGGTTCCAGGCAGAGACGACTGCCTGTTCATGTTACTTTGGATAAAACAATGCATTATTGTGTGGGACCGAAATTCACAGAGCAGTATGCATAGCCGTTTCAAGTCCTTAAGGGACGGTATGTTCCCTCGTTACTGAGACCACTGTAAACTTAAATTAAAAGGTAAACTGAGGCAAACCCGAATTAGCAGAAATTCGGTTGATTTCCGAGTAGCAGGAAATGGCTATTGGCAGACGCCCGCTGTACCAAGCTCCCAACTGTCCCTCGAGGGGGTTGGTCGGGCTTTATTTACCCGCAGGGACTGCAGAGGGGGAAGTCCGGCCAGGTCCGAGCAGTAAATTCACTGGATAAGGAGGGGAAGAGACTCTGGGCAAATGTTCACCGGCGAGAAGTGCCATTGTCCCATAAGCCGGGCGTTTGTGGGCCTGGGTCTCACGGGGTTCAGGCTCTGGATGTGACGCGCGAGATGCCCCGGTTCAGTTCGAGGCTGGTGTGTCCTCGGGCTGCCAGCTGTGTCCCACCTACGTTTCCAAACTAGCCCCTGGGGGTGGCTCTTTCCCGTCCGTGTTGAAAGTCACCCGGGCAGCTGCCGGCATCTACACCCGCAGGAGCTGGGCTCCCAGCAGGGAAGGGGTGAGGGCAGGTGTGCGGAGGAGCGCGGAGCACGCCGGGGAGGACTGCGCGCGGGTCAGGCAGGGCCCTCTGAACTGGGCTGGGGGCTTTAGGGTCTCTTGTTAGGCCCAAGAGAAGCGTCTGAGAAGCATGGTCGCAGGGGGATTGAGGGCGGTGGAAAGATCTGATCTCCTGGTGGCAGGGAGAGTTTTCCGGCCCTTGGGGTGTTGGGCGCGTGGGAAAGAGATGAATCAGGGGTGACGCCCACTTCTTTCTACTGTTTCCTTTACCGCACCTACTGCAGTTCTTTCCTAGTCTCTTCTTTTCCTGTTTCTGTATTTTTCTTTTCTTTCCTTCCTTCCTTTTTTCTTTCTTCTTTCTTTCTTTCTTTCTTTCTTTCTTTCTTTCTTTCTTTCTTTCTTTCTTTCTTTCTTTCTTTCTTCTTCTTCTTCTTCTTTCTTTCTTTCTTTCTTTCTTTCTTTCTTTCTTTTCTTTCTTAAGATTTTATTTATCTGTTTGACAGACAGAGATCACAAGTAGGCAGAGAGGCAGGCAGAGAGAGGAGGAAGCAGGCCCCGCGGAGCAGAGAGCCCGATGTGGGGCTCGATCCCAGGACCCCGGGATCATGACCTGAGCAAAAAGCAGAGGCTTTAACCCACGGAGCCACCCAGGCGCCCCTGTTTGTGTATTTTTCCAACGAGATCCATGTCGACTTTTATACTGTGCTTAGTAGAAGTGTGTTGAAGTGACTGCGCAGAGCTCGGGGACACCTCCCCACGCCGCAGCCCGGGCGAGCCTTCCTCCTTCAGGGCTGCGCGGGCGCCGCCACCACTTGCTGCAGGTGTTTCTCTAAGGGACATGTACTTTGTTCCCAGAGTTTAGCTATTAAAAAAAATGCTGTGTTTATATACATGTTTGTGCTTTTCTGCTAGGATCTTTCTAGGATAGAAAAGTAGAATTGGAAGGGGTAGTCCTAAACTATGTTATAACTTTCGGTGGGTGTGGTCGGATTGGGCTCTAAGAAGCTGTACAAGGGCATGGGGTGACTCAGCTGGTTAAGGGTCTGACTTCAGTTTAGGTCGTGATCTCCTAAGAGAGCTCAGCTGGAGTCTTTTGGTCCCTTTGCCCCTTCCCCCACACTCCCGCAACCTCTCTCTCCAATAAATAAAATCTTAAAAAAAAAAAAAAGCTGTACAAATTACATTCTCAGAAACACTATGGGAGAATTCATTTTCCCCATACTCTTAAGCGCTATATAATCATTTGTAAAAATTTTATAACACTAGCAGGCAAAACATGTCTCATTATAATTTAAAATTCAAAAATATTTTTGAAATTGAAACTCTTTCACTAGCTTTTTCTTTTTCCTTTTTTTTGGTCAACAAGCATTTATTGAATACTCATGTATTTTCTAGTGTTGGAGAGACCAGGCATCTAGTGCACAATCTTTTAGGAAAATAGGTATGCTAAAACCTACCTCATGATATGGCAAGTACTTA
>PISX010008603.1:37325-81142 GCA_004024625.1 Mellivora capensis
AAAAAAAAAATAAGCTAATTTCAAAGTATAGGGATAGAAGGAACATTCCTCAACGTCATAAAATCTATCTATGAAAAACTCACAGAAAATATCATCCTCAATGGGGAAACGCTGACAGCCTTCCCTTTGAGATCAGGAACACGACAAGGATGCCCACCATCACCACTCTTGTTCAACATATACCAGACGTCCTAGCAACAGCAATCAGACAACAGAGAAATAAAAGGCATCCAAATTGGCAATGAAGAAGTCAAACTCTCTCTCTTCTCAGATGACATGATACTTTATATGGAAAACCCAAAATATTCCACCCCAAACTACTAGAACTCATAGAGCAATTCAGAAATGTGGCAGGATACAAAATCAATATACAGAAATCGGTTGCTTTCTTATACAGTAACAATGAAAATACAGAAAGGGAAATTAGAGAATCGATTCCATTTACCAAGAACCATAAGATACCTGGGAATAAACCTAACCAGAGAGGTAAAGGATCTGTACTCAAGGAACTACAGAACACTCATGAAAGAAATTGAAGAAGACACAAAAATATGGAAGACCATTCCATACTCATGGATCGGAAGAATAAACATTGTTAAAATGTCTATGCTGCCTAGAGCAATCTATACTTTCAATGCCATTCCGATCAAAATTCCACAAGCATTTTTCAAAGAGCTGGAGAAAACAATCCTAAAATTTGTATGGAATCAGAAGAGACCCTGAATTGCTAAGAAAATGTTGAAAAACAAAAATAAAACTGGCTGCATCACGTTACCTGATTTCAAGCTTTACTACAAAGCTGTGATCACCAAGACAGCATGGTACTGGCATTAAAAACAGACACATAGATCAGTGGAACAGAGTAGAGAGCCCAGATAGGGACCCTCAACTCTATGGTCCAATAATCTTCAACAAAGCAGGAAAAAATATCCAGTGGAAAAAAGGCAGTCTCTTCAATAAATGGTGCTGGGAAAATTGGACAGCTATGTATAAAATGAAACTCTACTATTCTCTTACACCATACACAAAGATAAACTCAAAATGGATAAAAGACCTCAATGTGAGACAGGAATCCATCAGAATCCTAGAGGAGAACATAGGCAGTAACCTCTTCGACATTGGCCACAGCAACTTCTTTCAAGTGTCTCCAAAGGCTAAGGAAACAAAAGCAAAAATGAATTTTGGGGACTTCATCAAGATCAAAGCTTCTGCACAGCAAAGGAAACATTCAACAAAATAAACAAGCCACCCAAGGAATGGGAGAAGATATTTGCAAATGACAATACAGAAAAGTGCTGATATCCAGGATCTATAAAGAACTCCTCAAACTCAACACTCAAAAAACAGATAATCATGTCAAAAAATGGGCAGAAGACATGAACAGACACTTCTTCAATGAAGACATACAAATGGCTAACAGACACATGAAAAAATGTTCATCATCACTAGACATCAGGGAGATTCAAAACAAAACCACATTGAGATACCACCTTACACCAGTTAGAATGGCCAAAATTAACAAGACAGTAAACAAAGTGTGTTGGAGAGCTTGTGGAGAAAGGGGAACCCTCTTACACTGTTGGTGGGAATGCAAGTTGGTGCAGCCGCTTTGGAAAACAGTGTGGAGAGGGGCGCCTGGGTGGTGAAGCCATTAAGCTTCTGCCTTTGGCTCAGGTCATGGTCTCAGGGTCTGTATCTTTGAATCTATCTCTCTTTTGTCTTGTTTTGTTTTTTGGATCCATATATAAGTGAAATCATACAGTGTTTGTCTTTCTCTGACTTATGTCCCTTAGCATAATAACTTCTAGGTCCATCCGTGTTGCCACAAATAACAAGATTTCATTCTTTTTTATGGCTGAATCATATTACATTGTATATGTGTACCACATCTTCTTTATCCGTTACTCTAAGAGTGGACACTTCATTTGATTACTTCCATGTCCTGGCAATTGTGAATAATGGTGCAGTGAACATAAGGGTGCATATAGCTTTTCAACTTAGTGTTTTTATTTTCTTTGGGTCATTACGCAGTGGTGAAATTACTGGGTTGTGTAATAGCTCTATTCGTGATTTTTTTGAGGAACCCGCATACTGTTTTCCTCAGTGGTTGCATTGTTTTGCTCTCCTACCAGGGTTCCCTTTTCTCCTCATCCTCCCCAACATTTGTTATTTATTGTCTTTTTGATAATAGCCATTCTGACAGGTGTGATGTGATATCTCACTGTGGGTTTTTTTGGTTGTTGTTGCTATTTTTTTTTAAATTTCTTTTCAGCGTAACAGTATTCATTGTGGTTTTGATTTGTATTTCCCTGATGATGACTGATACTGAGTGCCTCCTTTTGTGTCTGTGGGATATCTGTGTGCCTTCTCTGGAGAAACATCTTGTGAGGTCCTCTGCCCATTTTTAAATTGGATTGTTTATTTGTTTGTTTTTGATATTGAGTTGTGTAAGGATCCCATTATTTCATATAATATGATTGCTGCAGTTTTTATATAGATTTTGTGCATTTCTTGACTTTTTTCTATATATTTCATAGTTTTATATCAAGCCACTTTATTGAAACCTTAGTTCTCAATGGGCTAGACTTAAAACAATTAGGTTTTCAGACACATAGATCAAAGAAACAGAATAGAAAACCCAGAAATGGACCCACAACTAATCTTCAACAAAGCAAGAAAGAATGTCCAATGGAAAAAAACTGTCTCTTCAAGAAATGATGCTGGGAAAACTGGACAGCAACATGCAGAAGAATGAAACTGGACCACTTTCTTACATGATACACAAAAGTAAATTCAAAATGGATGAAAGACCTTAATGTGAGACACAAAGCCATTAAAATCCTACAGGAGAACACAGGCAGCAACCTCTTTGATCTTGGCTGTAGCAACGTCTTACTAGACACATCACCATAAGCAAGGGAAAATGAACTATTGGGACCTCATCAAGATAAAAAGCTTCTGTACAGCAAAGAGAACAATCAAAGCTAAAAGGCAGCCTACGGAATGGGAGAAGATACTTCAAACAACATATTTGATAAAGGGTTAGTATCCAGTATTTGCAAAGAACTTATCAAACTCAACACCCAAAAAACAAATAACACAGTTAAGAAATGGGCAGAGGATATAATACACAGTTTTCCAAAAAAGACATCCAGACACACAAAAAGATGTTGAACATCACTCATTGTCAGGGAAATACAAATCAAAACCACTATGAGATGCCATCTCACATCTGTCAGGATGGCTAAAATTAACAACACGAGAATCATCAGGTGTTGGCAGGGATGAGGGAAAGGGGAAGCTCTTGCACTGTTGGTGGGGATGCAAACTGATGTAGTCACTCTGGAGAACAGTACGGAGGTTTCTCAAAATGTTAAAAATAGAGCTACCCTATGATCCAGCAATTGCACTACTAGGTATTTACCCAAAGGATACAAAAACACAGATTCAAAGGGGTACATGCACTGTGATGTTTATAACAGCATTACCAACAATAGCCAAAGTAGGGAGAGAACCCAAATGTCCATCGACTGACGAGTGGATAAGGAAGATGTGGTGTATAGATAGACAGACAGACAGACAGATGGGACTACTTATTACTCAGTCACCAAAAGGAATGAAATCTTGCCATTTACCATGACACGGATGGAGCTAGAGTGTGTTATGAATGAAATAAATCAGTCAGAGAAAAACAAATACTATATGATTTCACTCTTATGTAGAATTTAAGAAAGAGAACAAATGAACATATGGGAAGGGGGGAAAGAGAAAAGGAAAGAGAGAAACAAGCTGGAAGAGACTCTTAATGATAGAGAACAAACTGTGAGTTAATGGAAGAAGGTGGGTGGGGGATGGGCTCGATGGGCGATGGGTGCTAAGGAGGCACTGGTTAAGATGAGAACTGGGTGTTACATGTAAGTGACGAATCACCGAATGGTACTCTGGAAATAATATTGCTCTGTACCTTAACTACCTAACATTTAAATTTTTAAAAAATAGGTTTTTTTTCCCTCTTACTCTTTGGTGCCTTTTTTTCTCCTTTACCCCCATCCTCCCCATACTGCTTTCTCAAAGGGTCTTTCTCTTGGATTATCCAGAAACACTTATTGAAATATTAGCCATTAACCCAGGTGTTGGCTGACAACTGGGAAGTTAGTTAATGGCATTCATTTCTCACCCTATTTGCTCACATTGAGTTCTAACATTTCCTCTGTCTGCCTTGACCCTGCAGGCTTCATTGCCAGGTTTCTGGGGGGCCAGGGTGAGAGACTGGAGGGCTGAGGAAGGCAGATGTCATTACAGGTTTACCTGCGATTCATCTGCAGTCCCAGAGAGCATTCATCTCTGAATCTGTCATACTTTTACTTTAACAGACACCTTCCCTTTCCTACTTCTATGTAGCCATTTCCCGAACCATTGCAATTATTTTCTTTTTAATTTCAATCTACGCTAAATTTTTGTATGGAACATATATTCATTTTAAAAGCTATATATCATTCAATATTCTTCGAGCACCTACAGTATTTTGGGTGTGAAGATATAGACGTAAAAGAAACTGTCCTTGTTCTCAAGGAGTTCACAGGTTAACCACGAGGTGCTAAAATCCAGCACCTAGAAAATTCCTTGGGACAAACATGGTGGATGGAGTAAACACAAATACTATAGCAACACTGGTAAGGGGCCCCTAAGTTAGTGGGCAGGGGAGGCTTAATAGGGAAGTCCAACTGAAGCTACTTAGAAAGTTGCTTGGGAAAGAAAGGGTAAAACATGAGGGGGTAAGAGAGCATGTGGTTATTGGTGCACTGTGTCAGGCTGGAGTATAGAATATTTGTGGGGAAACAGAAGGTAGTCCAGAACTGGGGCTTCTCATGAAGGGCTGTGCACGCTGCGGCGAGATAGCGCTGAGTTACAAATTAACCCGTGTGCTCCCTTCCCCTTTCTGCAGCTTGGGAACCAGCCTCCATACTACCATCAGCTGGGATTGTCTGTGTTTACTGCTTTAGTCAAAAGCTGTTCTAAACACACTTAGGGAAGTAAGATTTCATCAGACTCTAATCTCATTAAGGAAAGGACTTATCTCCAGGTGTCCCTAGAACCTGCAACAGTCCCTATTTGTACCTAATAAATAATTGTTGAATTAGTGAAGAAAAGAATCAGATTCTCGGTGGTTGCATTTCAAAGGCTTATTCTGAGTTATAAGGACCCATGTTCTAGAGTTTCAACACCCTAAATCCCAAAAGGCATGGGTCTTCAAGTTGAAGAGAAATAAGATAGATTTGGAAGAGCAGGTCAGTCGGAGCTAATTTTTCTTGTCCAGACTAGATAATTCTTCTGTCTCTGAGGAAGTGAAGTGTGCTGATGGAAAGCAGCGCCGTGACCTGGACCGCTCTTTTTCCGCACCCTCCTTCAGGCGCGGTCTGGAGATAGGAGGAACATATGGTAAGCTTCCTACATGAATTTGGGGGATCAGAGAGCAGAGCTCAATTATGCTTATAATCTCAGTGGAGCCAGGAGTGGTGACAGTTTTTGTTTGTTTGTTTGTTTGTTTTAAGATTTTATTTATTTATTTCTCAGAGTGAGCACAGGCAGAGGCAGAGGGAGAAGCAGGCTCCCCGCACGCTGGGATCCTGACCTGAGCCAAAGGCAGCCGCTTAACCAACCCAGCCACCCAGGCGTCCCGTGGTGACAGTTTTGAAGAAGCTTCCCTCTCCTCTGCCTTATAGGGGAGCCCTGGGGTAGATGGGACCATGCGTGATCGTTAAGCAGAAACAGTTTGCAGAATTCCCTTTCACCCCATAGAGCATGTGAAACAACTGCATATGTTCTGGGTGTCCGAGAACAGGATGGAGGTAGCTGGGAGAGACACATACACACACAGACACCAGCCTGGGGAGACATAATGGGCGGGGCAAGGAGAGCGTAGCTGGATCCTGTGTAACCCAAAGGGGAATGATGGTGTCGGAGCTGGTGCTAAAAGGTCCAAGTGAAGTCAAAAGGCCAAGTGCCTTGGGACATTTTACAACCTGAGATACTTAGACGTATCCAGGGGGAAGGGTGGAAAAAGAAGTACTGATTTAACTGAGAAAACTCTGAGTTAAATTAAGATTAAATTTCCTGCAGCACTGGAATGAGAACACAAAATAAAGATCGAGATGAGTGGTAACAAAATAAAGTTGTATTTGTACATGCCTGAATCTTAGGGTTGAGATTTCCATAATTTTTATATTATTAAATATGGATTTAATTATGCACAAGATGGTGGCCATTATTCCTTTGTTCAGCTTTTACTAGGTACCAGGTGTGGAGTGTGGGGTGGGGTACAAATATGAATCAGACAGACTCCCTGACCTCAAGGGTTGCATAGAAAAGTGGGGGAGAATGGCATGCATATAGTTACGGGGGCTACAACGGGATCTTACAAGAGTGGAACAGATTATAAAACTCATGGGAGCTTCAGATAATGTTTAAATCCTAGAGGGATTCAGTGGTGGCTTCTCGGAGCCAAAACACAAGGGATGAGTAGGAGCCGGGCGGGTGAGCATTCAGTTGGAGGGCTAGCATGCACAAAGGCACTGGGGCATGAGAGAGTGTTGGTTGTTGAGGGATATACAAAAGTACTTGTGTTGCTTGAGTGAAGAACCTCAGTGTGGTGGCCCCAGGTGGGGAAAGTGTAAAGACAACACAGGGCAGGTCACAAAGGAACTTGTTACTGCTACAAAGGAATTTCATTTCATAGGCTAGAAATCAATGAAAAATTTCAGGCAAGGGAGCAACACAGCACCATAACTAGATCTACCTGTTGACCTAGTCACGTAGGCAATATAAACTGGAGACTTGAACTTAAAGGCAGTGAGATCAGCAGGGAAGGCTCATGTATTACCACCACTACTAACAATGTTGGTGATTGCTCTCATTTACGAACTACCTCTGTGTCAGGCACCTGACATACTTGTTTCATTTTATCCTTATACCACCTTATGGGGTGGCTATTTGTTATCTCATTTTACAGATGAAGAAGCAGAGGCTTAAAGACGTTAATTTACTTGTCCAAGTAAATATAGGTAGAGAATGGGTACAATGGAAATGAAACCCAAATCAGGAGACCAGAAAGCTTTCAAAATTGTCATTCTTTCTACTCACAGATATTTGTCTCCATTGTCAGCCCTGGAAAGGAATGCGAAAGGCCTGAATTAGAGGAGTAGTAGAGAGGAACATCAGAAATGTGTCATGGAAGATGTTTAGGACCCAGTGATTACCTGGATGTGGGGACAAAAGGAGAAATAAAGCCTGGGCGTATGTCCAGGTTTCCTGTTAGGGCAGTTGGCTGGGTGGTAGACACCTTCAAAAAGAGATACAGAACAGGAGAGGAGTAGAGTCTGTGGGGAGGGCTAAGAGTTCAGTTTTGGATATGTGCTTTTTGGTGTCATTCATGAAATACAGAAGGGGGTGATTGGAAGTCTGCATGAATTGTGGTGGAAGGATAAGAGTGCAAGAGAAGATGGATATCCTGGTAAAGGAATTGCTTAAGTTATGCCCCAACCACTAGACTTCTCCAGTCTTTACTGATGAGATCTGAGTCTCCACTGATGCTTCTCCCATGCTCTGCAGTGCACCCGTCTTACCAAGGCTTCCAAAATGCTTGCCATTTCTTGGCTGGTTAACTCAGAGCCATCTGCAGAAGAGACTAAAGTGATGTTCTGTGGCATGCCCAGATGGTGCAAATCTTTTCAGACTATGACAGAGGGAGAGAGTAGGGCGAGACCATGAATGAAGACTGTTGTCCCTTCCGTGTGAATGTGAACTGTTTCTGATCTGTTGTCTTGAGAAGATGGAAAAGAACTCATTGACCAGAGCCATGGCCTGTACTTTGTAGCCGAGACAGCACTAATGTGCTCTATGAAGGCCATGTGACATCACATTTGTCATCACAGTTCCACTTAGAGGTTGTATCTGATAGAGTTCATAGCAGTCCATTGTCATCCTCCAAGATCCACACGGTTTCTTCAAGAGTCAGACCAGCAAATTAAGTGGAAATAAGATGAAGATTATCACCCTGCCATTCCTCCAAGCATGCATGATTGATTTTTATTTACTGTCTTGGCTGAAGGAGTTTGGTCTTCCCACTATAATGTGTTATGTTGCAAATGACCCTAATTATTGGTCAGGTGGCTAGGAAGGGAGGTGGAAGTAAATTTGAAATTTGAAAGTATTTTCTTGCAAGGCAGAGGCCTCAGTAACATTTTCAAGCAAGGGGAATGTTAACATTTAGCAGGGAGGAGTAGGCCTCTTCTGCAGGCCTAGAAAAGTAATGGGAATCTGGTATTTTAAGACTTTTTAAATTCATGGACCCAAATGTCCCATTTCCCAGTGTCAGGGTCCCATTCTTTTCCAACCTGGGTCCTTACCCTGGCATAGTGGACTTGCCAGAGTTGAGGTTTTAGATTTCTCTGGAACCTATTAATTTAGACTTGGACCTGATGCTCAGACTTTTATGTCCTCCAGCTTTAGGGGTTAGAGTCTCTTTGATGCTGCCAACGAGGCCTTCTGACTTCCTTACTCTTCAATGCTATTAACATTTTGGGCACGATCAGTCTTTGTTGGGGATAGTGTTGTCTTGCACACTGCTGGAGGACTAACGGCATCACTGACTACCAGAGGCCAGTAGCACTCCACCTTCTCCCCAGTTATAGCAACCCCAAAGACTCCAGATGTTGCCATATGTCCCCTGATGAGGGGAAAATTGACCCTCTGGAGAAACACTGCATTAGATAAAATGTTCTTAGGGTGGGCCAAGGTATGATATACTTCAATCATACATCATATGATGTTGTATGCCCTCCACTCCCCTCCCCCAATAAAAAAATGATGTTGCACCTGATTTTGTTCAAAACTGATATCATCCTTACCAGGCATAGTGGATGATGCAAATGCTTTGCCCTTCAGGACTGAGAAGCAGCTGAAAATGTTGGTCACTGAGTGTTCATAGCTGAAGAAAATTGCCCTCAGCATAAGGCAGCTGCTTTGTGCAAGGTTTCACACCTTTGTAGACATCTGGATCCAATGACTTGTTAATGTGATGGTACATTGTCCCTTTGCCACAACAACTTTCTTTTTTAATTAAAAAAAATTTGTTCAATTAGTCAACATATAGTACATCATTAGTTTTTTTTATTATTAATTGTTTTTATTAACATATAATGTATAATTTGCCCCAGGGGTACAGGTTTGTGAATTGTCAGGCTTACATAATTCACAGCAGTTACCATAGCACATACCCTCCCTGATGTCCATAACCCAACCACCCTCTTCACACCCCCCCTCCCCACAGCAACCCTCAGTTTGTTTTGTGGGATTAAGAGTCTCTTATGGTTTGTTTCCCTCCCAATCCCATCTTGTTTCATTTTTTCCTTCCTTACCCTCTAAACCCCCTGTCCTGCCTCTCAAATTCCTCATATCAGAGAGATAATATGATAATTGTCTTTCTCTGAGTGACTTATTTCGCTCAGCATAAAAACCCTATAGTTCCATCCACGTCATTGCAAATGGCAAGATTTCATTTCTTTTGATGGCTGCATAGTATTCCATTGTGTATCTACACCACATCTTCTTTATCCATTCATCTGTTGATGGACATCTAGGTTCTCTCCATAGTTTGGCTATTGTGGACATTGTTGCTATAGATTTGAATGCACGTGCCCCTTCGGATCACTACATTTGTATCTTTAGGGTAAATACCCAGTAGTGCGATTGCTGGGTTGTAGGGTAGCTCTATTTTCAACTTTTTGAGGAACTTCCGTGCTGTTTTCCAGAGTGGCTACACCAGCTTGTATTCCCAACAACAGTGTAGGAGGGTTCCCCTTTCTCTGCATCCTCTCCAACATCTGTTGTTTCCTGACCTGTTATTTTTGGCCATTCTGACTGGTGCGAGGTGGTATCTCATTGTGGTTTTATTTGTATTTCCCTGATGCTGAATGATGTTGAGCACTTTTTCATGTGTCTGTTGGCCATCTGAATGTCTTTACAGAAATGTGGGTTCATGTCTTCTGCCCATTTCTTGATTGGATTATTTGTTCTGTGGGTATTGAGTCTGATAAGTTCTTTATAGATTTTGGATACTAGCCCTTTATCTGATATATCATTTGTGAATATCTTCTCCCATTCTGTCAATTGTCTTTTGGTTTTGTTGACTGTTTGCTGTGCAAAAGCTTTTGATCTTGATGAAGTGCCAATAGTTCATTTTTGCCTTGCTTCCCTTGCCTTTGGCAATGTTTCTAGGAAGAAGTTGCTGTGGCTGAGGTTGAAGAGGTTGCTGCCTGTGTTCTCCTCAAGGATTTTGATGGTTTTCTGTCTTACATTGAGGTTTTTCATCCATTTTGAGTCTATTTTTATGTATGGTGTAAGGAAATGGTCTAGTTTCATTCTTCTGCATGTGGCTGTCCAATTTTTCCCAACACCATTTGTTGAAGAGACTGCCTTTTTTCCATTGGCCATTCTTTCCTGCTTTGTTGAAGATTAGTTGACCGTAGGGTTGCGGTTCCATTTCTGGGTTCTCTATTCCATGCCATTGATCTATGTGTCTGTTTTTGTGTCAGTACCATACTGTCTTGATGATTTTTCGTAATAGAGCTTTGAACTTTGTAATAGAGTTTGAAGTCTGGAATTGTGATGCCACCAACTTTGGTTTTCTATTTCAATATTCCTCTGGCTATCTGGGGTCTTTCCTGGTTCCATACAAATTTTAGGATTATTTGTTCCATTTCTTTGAGAAAAATTGATAGTATTTTGATAGGGATTGCATTAAATGTGTAGATTGCTTTAGGTAGCATAGACATTTTCACAATATTTGTTCTTCCAATCCATGAGCATGGAATATTTTTCCATTTTGTGTCTTCCTCAGTTTCTTTCATGAGTACTTTATAGTTTTCTGAGTACAGATTCTTTTCCTCTTTGCTTAGGTTTATTCCTAGGTATCTTATGGTTTTGGGCCCAGTTGTAAATGGGAACGACTCCTTAAGTTCTCTTTCTTCGGTCTTGCTGTTGGTGTATAGAAATGCAACCAATTTCTGTGCATTGATTTTATATCTTGACACTTTGCCAAATTCCTTTATGAGTTCTAGCAGTTTTGTAGTGGAGTCTTTTGGGTTTTCCACATAAAGTATCATATCATCTGCAGAGAGAGAGAGTTTGATTTCTTTGCAGATTTGGATGCCTTTCATTTCTTTTTGTTGTCAGATTGCTGAGGCTAGGTCTTCTAGTACTAAGTTGGATAGGAGTGGTGATAGTGGACAGCCCCGCTGTGTTCCTGAAAGCTCTGTTTCTCCCCATTGAAAATGATATACACTGTGGGTTTTTCACAGGTGGCTTTGATGATATTGAGGTATGTACCCTCTATCCCTACACTGTGCAGGTTTTGATCAAGAAAGGATGTTGTACTTTGTCAAATGCTTTTCCAGCATCTACTGAGAGTATCAGAGTATCCTATGGTTCTTGTTCTTTCTGTTATTAATGTATTGTATCACATTGATTGATTTGCAGATGTTGAACCAAACTTGCAACCCAGGAATAAATCCTGCTTGGTCATGGTGAATTATCCTTTTAATGTACTGTTTGGTCCTATTGGCTAGTATTTTGGTGAGAATTTTTGCATCTGTGTTCATCTAGGATATTGGTCTGTCATTCTCCTTTTTGGTGAGGTCTTTGTCTGGTTTTGGGATCAAGGTAGTGCTGGCCTCATAAAATGAGTTTGGACATTTTCCTTCCATTTCTACTTTTTGGAAAAGTTTCAGGAGACTAGGTATTAATTCTATTTTAAATGTTTGGTAGGATTCCCCTGGGAAGCCATCTGGCCCTGGGCTCTTGTTTCTTAGGAGATTTTTGATGACTGCTTCAATCTCCTTACTGGTTATGAGTCTGTTCAGATTTTCTATTTCTTCCTGGTTCAGTTTTGGTAGTTTATACATCTCTAGGAATGCATCCATTTCTTCCAGATTGTCAAATTTGCTGGCGTATAGCTGCTCATAATATGTTCTTATAATTGTTTGTATTTCTTTAGTGTCAGTTGTGATCTCTCCTCTTTCATTCATGATTTATTTATTTGGGCCCTTTCTCTTTTCTTTTTGATTAAGTCAGGCCAGCGGTTTATCAATCTTATTAAATCTTTCAAAGAACCAGATCCTAGTTTTGTTGATCTGTTCTAGTGTTCTATTGGTTTCTATTTCATTTATTTCTGCTCTGATCTTTATTATTTCTCTTCTCCTGCTGGGCTTAGGCTTTCTTTGCTGTTCTTTCTCCAGCACCTTTAGGTGTAGTGTTAGATTGTGTAGTTGAGACCTTTCTTGTTTATTGAGAAAGGTTTGTATTGCTATATATTTTCCTCTCAGGACCACCTTTGCTGTGTCCCACAGATTTTGAGCAGTTGTGTTTTCATTTTCATTTGTTTCCATGAATTTTTAAAAATTGTTCTTTAATTTCCTGGTTGACCCATTCATTCTTTAGTAGGGTGTTCTTTAGCCTCGATGTATCTGAGTTCTTTCCAACTTTTCTCTTGTGATTGAGTTCTAGCTTGAGAGCATCATGGTATGAAAATATGCAGGGAGTGATTCCAATTTTTTGGTACTGGCTGAGGCCTGATTTGTGACCCAGGATGTGATCTATTCTGGAGAATGTTCCATGTGCACTAGAGAAGAATGTGTATCCTGTTGCTTTGGAATGGAATGTTCTGAATATATCTGTGATGTCCATCTGGTCCAGTGTGTCATTTAAGGCCTTTATTTCCTTGTTGATCTTTTGCATAGATGATCTGTCCATTTCAGGGGGTGTTAAAGTCCCCTACTATTATTGTATTATTGTCAATGTGTTTCTTTGATTTTGTTACTAATTGGTTTATATAGTTGGCTGCTCTCATGTTAGGGGCATAGATATTTAAAATTGTTAGATCTTCTTGTTGGACAGACCCTTTGAGTATGATGTAGTGTCCTTCCTCATCTCTTATTGTAGTCTTTGGCTTAAAATCTAATTTATCTGATATAAGGATTGCCACCCCAGTCCATTAGCATGGTAAATTGTTTTCCACCCCCTCACTTTAAATCTGGAGGTGTCTTTGGGTCTGAAATGTGTTTCTTGCAGGCATCATATTGATGGTTTATTTATTTATTTATTTATCCATTCTGATACCCTGTGTCTTTTGATTGGGGAATTTAGCCCATTTACATTCAGGATAACTATTGAAAGATATGAATGTAGTGCCATTGTATTGCCTGTAAGGTGATTGTTACTATATATTGTCTCTGTTCCTTTCTGGTCTACTACCTTTAAGCTCTCTCTTTGCTTAGAGGACCCCTTTAAATATTTTCTGTAGGGCTGGTTTGGTGTTTGCAAATTCTTTTAATTTTTATTTGTCCTGGAACCTTTTTATCTTTCCTTCTATTTTCAACGAAAGCCTAGGTGGATATAGTATTCCTGGCTGCATATTTTTTCTCATTTAGTGCTCTGAATATATCATGCCAGTTATTTTTGGCCTGCCAGGTCTCTGTGCAAGGTCTGCTGCCAGTCTAATATTTCTACCATTGTATGTTACAGATTTCTTGTCCCAAGATGCTTTCAGGATTTTCTCTTTGTCACTGAGACTTGTAAGTTTTACTATTAGATGACAGGATACAGGGTGTGGACCTATTTTTATTAATTTTGAGGTGAATTCTCTGTGCCTCCTGGATTTTGATGCTTGATCTCTTTGCCATATTAGGGAAATTCTCTACTATATTTCACTCCAATATATGTTCTGCCCCTCTCTCTTTCTTCTTCTTCTAGAATCCCAATAATTATAATATTGTCTTGTCTTATGGTATCACTTATCTCTCAAATTCTCCCCTTGTGGTCCAGCAGTTGTTTGTCTCTCTTTTGCTCAGCTTCTTTATTCTCTGTCATTTGGTTTTCTATATCACTAATTCTCTCTTCTGCCTCATATATCCTAGTAGTAAGAGCCTCCATCTTTTATTATACCTCATTAATAGCTTTTATGATTTCAACTTGGTTAGAGTTTAGTTCTTTTATCTCCAGAAAGGGATTTTATTTCTCCAGAAAGGGTTTCTCTAATATCATCCATGCCCTTTTCAAGTCCAGCTAGTACCTTGAGAATCATCGTTCTGAACTCTACTTCTGACATATAACCATTCTTCATATTGATTAGGTCCCTAGCCATCAGTACAACCTCTTGTTGTTTTTTTTTTGTGGTTAGTTTTTCCGCCTTATCATTTTATCCAGGTAAGAATATATGAATGAGAGAATAAAATACTAAAAGGGGCAAAGACCCCAGAAAAATGTATGCTAACCAAATCAGAAGCGATCCAAAACTGGGGGGAGAAGAAAGGGGGAAAAAGAAATAAAAATAAAAAATCATATATATATATATATGACTGTTGAATAGAACAGAGCCACCCACTTGATTTTGGGTATATTTTGGTTTCTTAGAAGAAACTACCTCCCAAAATTTTAAGGAAAGAAAAACTTATATATATGCACCAAAAAAAAGGGTAAACATGATGAAGGGATGGAATACAACTGTAAAGATGAGAATTAAAAAAAAATTCTAAAAAAGGAATTGATAAGGTAAGTTGGTTGGAAAAAGAAAAAAAAAAAAGGAGGAAGGAATGTGCTCAGGCTGGAGACTAGAATAAAGCCATGTGCCAAATTAGGGTATATTTTGATTTATTAGAAGAAATTGTATTGCAAAATTTTTCAGAAAAAAAAACCCTCTATGTATACAAAAAGTAAGATTAAACACAATGAAGGGATAAAATATGACTATAGCAATGAAGGGTTAAAAAGATTTTTTTTACAAAGGTATTGTTAAGATAAGCCAGTTAAAAACGTTAAAAGAGGAAAAATTAAAAAATAGAATAAGAAAAAAATAAAATAAAAAAAATTTAACTTTGGAAGACTAAAGAATCATTGGAAAAAAGCCATGAATTCTACATGCTGTAATCTGCTAGCTCTTGTGTTTTTCAGTTCTCATTGATCACTAAACTTGGTCTTGGCTAGATGTTCTCACTGATCTTCTGCGGGAAGGGCCCCTTGCCGTGATTCTCAGTTGTCTTTGCCGGAGGCGGAACTGCACCGCCCTTGCGGGAGGCTGGGCTAAGCGATCTGCTCGGGTTCGCACTCGGAGCTTTTGTTCCCTGAGCGCTTTCCGTACCACGTTGGAGGACGGGAATGAAGATGGCGGCTGCCAGTCTCCGGCCGAGGAGCCGAGAGCTCCGGCTGATCCTCAGTGCGGCCTCGGAGAAAAGCCGTCAGTCCCTCCCGTCTCTCCGGTCTCCAGCCGCGCTCGGAGCTCCCCTGGCCTGTGACCTAGCGTTTCTGTCTCTGGTGCGCGGCCCCGTATGGAGTCTCCAAACCCAGCGGATTCCTGCCGCGCACAGCCACACAGCTCCTCCCAGAGAAGGAAGGTGAGTCTCTCCACATCTGCTACTTATGGGGTCCCTACTCAAGGAACAGTAGCCTCAGGTCACAGTTTAAGGTAACCCTGAGCTGAGAACCTACTCTTTCTCCACTCCAATACCTGGAAGCTCTGTCACACTCAGGCACCCCAGTCTGTCCGTGACCCCGAGGGTCCTGAGACCACACTGTCCCCGCGAGGGCTCCACCCCCATTTAGCCTGTGGAGCGACGTCCCTCCGCGGAGCAGACTTCTAAACATTCAGATTTCATACACTGCTACTCTCCACTTGCTGGTAAGTGGCTGATGGAGGCTCCACCCCCCCACCCCCATCTATCTTCCCGTATATCACCTTGGATTCACTTCTCTGCACGTCCTGCCTTCCAGAAAATGGTCGATTTCTGATCCTAGAATTGCTGTTCTTTTTCTCTTCTACCTCCTGTTGAGTTTGTAGGTGTTCAGAATGGTTTGAGAACTAGCTGAACTCTTAGGACCTGATGTCATTTCGGTCTGCCACGCTTTCGCCATCTTGCCTCGAGTCCCCATCGTTAGTTTTTGAGGTAGTGTCCTACGACCCATTAACTGCGTATAATACCCAGTGCTCATCACAAAACAACTTTAAAGGGCCATCCCACCTCCAGAGATCCCCATGGGGTAGGCAGTGACCTTTGCTGACACTTCATTGTAGTTCAGTTTCTCCCTCTGTAGAGTCCTGCTTCTTTCACTCCCACAAAGGTGTTCTTGAAAGCTAACCTCAAAGGTCTCTCTTGACGTCTATTCCCAGAGAACTTAACCTAAGAGAGGTGGTCTGAGGGTTGTCTAAAATAGAATTTTAGAGTGCAATAGCCAGCTGCTAATAAGGATCCCATGACTAGTGGTAGGGGAGTTCCGATAGACCCTGGCCCGTGGTACTACTGTAGTTGTTAAATCTTTTGTGGTGGGGAACAGGGATGGGAAACAGATGAAGGGAATGTGTTGACAGGTGCAGTCTCTCAAGCATTTGAGAAATCCAAGGTATGTTAACTCACTAGCAAGATGGCCTTGGATGGATGAAGGCTGTTAGTACATTTAAGAAGGGCAGTAAGCTGGATGACAAGAAATGTTAATGCTGAGGTCGAGAACCCTTGATCTAATGGTTTCAAGTATTGATGAATCCACTACTCATTATGGTGCACATATTCTATAATTGATTCCACATTTATTAGCTGGAATTATGTGTTTAATAAAAAAGCGTCATTTTATCACCATCTTGGTTTCCTTGATTATTCTAATATTTTCATTTTAGTGTAATAGGATAACTATGGAAAGGGTCAGTAGGAAGTCAGGAAATCATTACAGTTTTCTCTGCAGGCCTAAATTAAATATGGATAGTTGAATAATTTAGGAATGGGAACCGACAAGATCTGGCAGTAGTTACTGAGGGCATGCAGAAGTTAGAATGACTCTTGGTTTTCTGACTGGGTAGATGATGATGCCAGTTGTTAAGTAAGAGAGAACGAGGCGGATGAGAGATTTGGAGACACTGAGTTTGAGAAGTGTCACAGATGAAACGATCATTCAGCAGATATACACTTCCTCTTTCTTCACCTCTATGAGAAGAGCAGCTGTACTTCTCTGAGTCTTTGATGTTGTGCTTGGCTGCATGACTTGCTCTCACCAACAGAATATGGATTAAAATGATAGGGTGCCCTTTGAAAGACTAAGCCATAAGAGGCACTCTGTGTTTCTACTCAGGGAAGAAGCTTCCGGTACCTACTATGAAAATGAAAGGTCTCCAGTCTGGGACTTAGAACAAACACATACGGGGTGGATCGGAGCCAAACCTGCAGCTTAGAGAAGAGCTGCCAGTCAAGGTTGGCTGAATTTCAGTCAACCTGTAGATTCATGAGCATGAGAATCAGTTTTTTCCCATTGAACGTGTTATGTGTTACATGGGAGTAGTTCGGAAACAAAAAAACCTGAGGGTCACACAAATGAAAATATGCGGTAGGGAGTTGGATGTACAGGTCTCCAAATTAAGTGAAGATCACAAAGAGAAAATGAACAGAATAAGGGCCAAAGACAGCACCTTAGGGAGTATTCACATACTGACCATTTGTCATTCGAACATGCTCAGTTCTGAGTATTACAGGTGTTTCTTTGTTCTGTGATATTATGCACTTTAGAATATAAATTATATCGTTATCATATAATTATTTAGAATATTACTATCAAACTTCACTGCATGTGCTACCCACTTAGAACTACAATATGCACATGGACTCCAGACTACCTAGAGAAGAAAAAAATATCAATCTGCATTTTTCTTCCTGAATAAAACACTTTCCCTCCCAGGGTAGGTATCAACATTTTGATTTTGAAGAGAAATGGCTCTTACCTCTCTTGGTTTTCCATTCCAGCTTCTTTGCTTTGCTGGGTTCTGCCTCCACAATAGAGTATCTCTCCAAATCTATAAGTCAGTTTCCATCAGAAACCATTCTATATGTCAATCTGAGAGACTGACTAGTCAATTCCTATCCATCTTTCCTCAATATTCAGTTGAGGAATTTTAATTTTTTTTTCCTTTAGGGCACTGAAAAGTCAATTGCATTCTTACAGGGTTAGTTTCCAGTTTTGTGCTAGTGCTCTCTTCTCTTCCTCTGCATCCTCCCCACTCCCTCTTCTCTCCTTTTCTTCTTCCTCTGTTCTCCTCAAGCCCTTCCCCCCAACTCTGGCATTCTACTCCCTTTTATAATGACATTTTCTAATTTCTCCAGATACCAAGAAGAGATCAACCATGTTTTTACTATTGTGTCCCAACTCTATGAGTATATAGATTTTGTTTGTTGTTATTGTTTGCTTAGTAGTATAGCCTTCCCCTTCCTGTTAAATGCCACAGTTCCTGTTAACAGCTAGAACCACAGCAGCATCACTGACCACAAGAAATGCTTTTATTCTGATGAGGCCTGGAGCCTCTGCGCCAAGTCTGGATGGAGACAGACACAGAATTATATTTAAACCAACCTCATGAAGTGGGTTGCAGATGCTCTTTCTCCCAGACAACCCTTCAGAGCTACTTCCTGTTCTCATGAGGAACAAACCAGAATGAATTACTTTATGCAGAAAAGATAGAAAAAAGAGAGTGTCATTTCCTCTGCTGAGATTATGACTTGACACTCATCCATTTAGGTCAGACTTTTAATAGAAAGGGGGAAGTTCTGAAAGACAGCTAGTTATGGGGAGATGATGCATTTAATTCTAGAAACACTGAATTTCAGTATCTACTGAGGTTGACTAGTTTTGGGATGCGTGGAATTAGTTTGGTTTTGAGCATGCTGAGTTGGAGGTCTAAGGGACATTTATGTGGAGGTGTCCAGCTGGCAAGATTGATACACAGGGGAGACATCAGGGTCAAATTTACAGATTTGGATGTTAACTCATGTGTTTAAGGCTCTGAGAGGTGATGAAGAAACACATGAACTGACAAAAGCGAGGGCTAAGGATTGAGCCTTGGGTCGTACCCAATTTGACAGATGGCAGGAGGAAGTAAAACCAGTGAAAGAGAAAGATGAGTATGTACCGTAGGGAAATTGTGACAATACAGCCTCTTGCATGCCAAGGCGGATAGATTTCTGAGAAGGTAGGCGTGGTTGTGAGTGTCTATGGCTAACAAGAGACCCGGAGCATGAAGGCTGAGCAAAAGCCATCTGACTCGGTGAGCAGGAGCCACTGGGGACATTTGAGAAGATAGTTTCAGTGTAGTGGTGTGGACTGGAACTGAGTGCCTATGATTAGGGAGTGATTTAGTAGTGAGGGAATGGGGGAGGGGGGGGACAGACAACCTTTTAAAAAAATGTAGAGAGGAAGTGAAGAAGAAAAAGAACACGATTAAAGTCATTGTTACCAAACGCTGGTGAAACAAACTTCAGCGTTCTTCACTGCTCTGGCCCTGAAGTGCTTTGGCTTTTGTGATATTTGTGATAGTTATCAGCCTTTTAAAAATGTGCAGTTTGTCATGATTTCTCATTCTAAAGAGTTGTTCACTTTAGTGCCTAATTTCGTGTTTGTGAATTTGTATTCTTTGTCCTAAAAGATGCTACTCAAATCATCTAAGCTTCTGGTTGTCCAAAGGCTTCAGACCCTTCCCGCCTTCAGTTCCTCCCCAGCAAGGATCTATGTTCATGGAACAGATTCACCAGTTAGGGGATTTCTTTTCACCTGTCTTCTTGGGTCCAAGAATAGTTTTTGTAGAGATGACTTCTAACTCATGTTAGAACATGTTAGCATGGTGGTTGTGACCAAGCAGATCTAGCAGTTAAGTTGGCCTGAATGTTGAGAGGGTGCTTAATTTTGGCTCTTCTCAGTGTTGGCCTTTCTTCCTTTCCTTGAACCCTCTGGAAGCACAGACTGGTTGATCAGGTTGGCTACTAATACTTTGGAAGGTAACTTAATGGGTGAGATTGAATGAGACTTTGGGTTCTCTGTCTTCTTGAGGCTCTATATTTGTTTCAAAGAGCAGGACTTAAAGAAAAGGGAGGCAGGACTGGAAGGATCAACCAGTATCTGGGACCAGGTAGGAGAAGGGGTGGCAGGGAGAGAATGGCCATAGGGATGAGGTGAGTAGCTCTGAGGAAGAATAAGGGAGCCAGTCAACAGAGAGGTTTTGTCCAGATAAGGGATCTGGGGGTGCGGGTGGCTGGATTTTCTGGATTTGGCCAAGGGCACAAGCCTAGACTCACAGGACAAGGAAAGAGTTGAAGTTATACCCAAGAGGATATGAAAGAGAGAGGGAGAGAGAAGTGGAGAAAGGTGAGGTGATGTCAGGGGTGAGGCGAGTGTGGCTGCCTCAGAGACACCTACAGAGCACCCCACTCACAGGAAGAGCTTGTTTGATCACTGACTCATCATGGGCCTGCTTTTCCTGTGCTTCAGTTTCCCCTTCTCTAAGACGAGAATCACCACAATGGGCTACAGGGAGGAAAAACTAAGAAAAATAGACCCAAAACACGAGTGGTAGATAACCTTCTTCTGTGGTTTCTATGGTAATAATCTTGGACTGAAGTTTAAAAAAAAACCAAAAAACCCATATAAACTGCATAAAGTACTTGTCTACTTGTTGGTAAAATGCATTTCAAATTGAGATTTTTCTCTTGCAGGGGGTTGTCACTAAAAGAGAGAATCTTCCTTAAGAACCCCGCCGCCCCACCCCAGTCTCTGGGTCTCTAGTTTGTCCTTGAAATACAGAAGCTGACTCTGTCACACATTTTTCGCAGTAATGAATTATATGGTAAACAAATGTTTAATTAGTTCTTCATGCCAAATAGCCTTTATTGAGTGCCTGCTGCGTGCCAACATGCCAGCATTATGATTCTGTCTCTAGTGAGGCTGCAGAGGTAAAAAGGGTGGGTTTAACCCTGAGTGTAGCGAGGGGTACCACTACTTACAGTCCCTGAGATAGAGGCTCTGGATATCCCACAGCCATGCTCTGACAGGCCGGACAAGGAGCCAGGAAGACAGGGGACACATATCAGCCCACGTTCCACAAAGGACCTGATGTGCGAGCTGAGCTGAGGAAGTGTTCAGTGAGGAGGGCCCCAGCAGCAACACGAAGGGCAGGAAGACACGGGAGGAGCATGGTCCCTTTTGGCATTACGTCTCAAGTCAGGTTATTAGAAGGACAGTTTCTCAGAAGCTGACACCATGTTTGATTGATCTTTGCGTGTCCCAGCAAATTTCCTAGACCTCTACCCCCAGTGGAGCCCCGACAGACATTTGTGTTTAATTCACCATCTCGTCTAACAAGGATTCAGTAGCTTTCCAATGATCATGAGTAAAATCCAATGCCGCCTTCTGGACTACGAAGCCCTGCATGAAACGTACCAATTTTGAACTGCTCTTTCCTCCCGCCACGTCACGCTTAACCCTTGTTATGCGATTGGCCGTTCTCCTTCTTCAGGTTTCCATGTTTCCTCAGAGAGGTCTTGTTTGACCAGATTATTTAGGGTAAGTTCCTCACACTCTAACCTGATTTTCTCTATTATTGCATCCTATTACTAAAATATTTATTGAATAAATTAATGTGGATTGAAATAGTAGTGATATTAGTAAAAGTTAACATTTGTTGAGTGCTTATTAGATACTGGGCATTATACTTTCTTTCTTTTTTTAATTTTTAATTTTTTTTTACCTTCTTTGTGGTGAGGACACTTTAGATCTCTTAGCAAATTCCAAGTACATCGTTCATTACTAAGTATAGTCATCATGTGGTACATTAGAGCTCTAGAAGTTTTTCATCTTATAACTGAAAGTTTGTATGGATGGTGTATGCTTATTTCAATTTAGACATTATCTCATTTAGTCCCCAGAATAAACTCAGGAGTAGTGTTATTTTTTCTATTTTATGAAAGAGGAAACTGAAGCTTGAGAGGTCAAGAAAATTTGGCCCAGGAAACACAACTACTGATATAGTGACAGCTTAGAAATCAGGAAGTCTGTCCTTAGAACCCATGCTCTTAAACATATTTACTTAATACTTTTAAATGTTACCTCTTTTTAAAAAAATTTTTTATTTTTCTATTTATATTTATTTATTTAATTTATTTTTTTAAATGCTACCTCTTGAATATGTATAATTGCATAAAGCACTAGCAAATGATTATCATATTTATTTCAGGTCAGTTTTGTGTTCTGTGACTTTTTAAATGATCAGGGAGATAAATCTAGATTCTTCTGCTGCAGTTTCTAATATCATCCGTGGCATCAGATAATATTCTTTGTTCATTAGCAAAAGGAAAATGGAACTGGATTCTCTCATTTCTAATCCTCACATTTACCTTGCCTGCAATTGATGTAATACTAATAGGCTTGTATTTGGTGGAGAATTCCCAAGCAATATATCCCAAACATTTCTGTGTGTAAGAATTACCTGGGGATCTTATTAAAATGCAGTTTCTGATTCAGTAGTCCAGGGATAGGATCTGAGAGTCTGCGTTTCTAATAATCTCCCAGGTGCACTGATGCTGCTAGTTGGGGGCCCATCCTTGAGCAGCAAGGTTCTAAGGAATGAACGTGACAAACACTTGGGTTTTTTCTTCTCTCCTCAACAGGGGAAGTAAATTCTAATAATTGGGCATGTGGGCACAGACCTTGGTAGGGACTGAGGATCAGGATATATAATTACACTAGAATTTAATCTCCAGGAGATTAAGGCTCTTTTCTGTCTTCTTCCCCAACATGTTTTGAGTTCCTGGCACAGAGTTAGAGCTCAATAATTATTGAAAGAAGAGAACTTGTCCTTGCTTGGGAGAGTCGGTTAGCATTCACAGCCTCATTCTCCTGTTCCTTCCCAGTTCTGTGGTTGAGTGGAGTCTCTATACCTTTTCATTTTTTAGGAAAGTTGAAAATCCTATCTAGTTGCTCACAAAAACAGAGGAACAGGAGACCTATGTGAGAGGAGAGGGAAAATGGGTCCTAAGGCTTGAACTTCTACTTTGATTAATAGTCAAGTCCCTTTTGGATTTGCCTTTTTTTTTTTTTTTTCACGTAGAGCCATATGTAGTAGATGTTTTCCTATTTCTCTGGAATTGGGAAGGTTCCTGAACACATTCATTCATTCACCTATGGGGATGAACCATTCTAGGGATTTGAGATAATTGGTAAACAAAGAAAACCTCTACCGTCATGGAGCTTTTATTACAGCCGGTGGAGACAAATTAAATGAGTAAGTGTATGTTATAAGGTCATGAGGGGAGATTTAGATGAAGGTAGACAAAAAGACAAAAATGACAAGGGAGGCATAGATTAAGGTAGGAGGATTATGAGAGTATGAGGGGAAAGGAAGTTGTAGTATTAAAAAGGGTGGTCAGAGGGAGTCTTACTGATATAATGACATTTGAGTAGAGACTTGGGGAGAGTGAGGCAGTGAACCAGGCAGATTTTCAGGTCTTGACTGCTGCCAGGTGGAGGTGACAGCTGTGCAGAGGCCCTAAGATAGCAGTGTTCCTGGAACGTTCTCAGGATAGCAGGAAGTTTGGTGTCGAGAATGAAGTGAAAGGTGAGGAGTGTGGTCGGGAGTGAGCCCCTCATGTCATCCCCTTTCTTTGAACTGTCCTAATGTTATTCGGGATGGTGGTGCTTTTGCTCTTTCCCAGACTTATTTGGAACGGATGGTCAAATTGTTTTCTTTTACAAATATGGGATTCTGACTGAACTGAATCATAGCTTTCTTTGTATCTGCATTCTAGACTGGATGTTCTTGGGAAGGGAGTGCAAGGATAGAGAAGGAATCCATTCATTCATTAGTCTAGAAGACAGACATGGTTTGGTAGGAGGATGAGTCTTAAGATTAAGTTCTGGCTGACACTGTGACCTTGGCAGAACATCTCACTTTTACATTTTATTTGTAGAGTGAGGTGACTGGGTTTGATAATCTCTAAAGGATCTTTGGTGGTGACATTCACATCTAAATTTTACCAAAGGCACTTATTAACCCAGTCAGTACTGTGTTAGGTTCTTCGTCCTTCAAGAAGTTTACAGCCAAGTTGGTAAGGCAAGATCGGTATATGAAAGATCAGATGACCAAAAAAGGGTTAGAACCACATCAGTCTTAGGCTTACTAAGTGTCAAGGTAAAGTTCCAGATCAACCCTTTTCCAAATTAAAGGAGGGGAAAATCATTATGGGATGAGGTCGTAAAAGTAATTTCTAGAGAAGATATGGGTCAAGAGCTAGATTCACATCCCTTTATTTATTTATTTATATTTTTTTAGAGAAAGAGAGAGCATGAGAGAGTGGGGTGCGGGGGTTGGGCAGAGAGGGAATCTGCAGCAGGTTCCATGCCCAGGGCAGAGCCCGATGTGGGGCTCTACCTCGTGATCCCGAGCTGAAATCAAGAGTCTGACGCTCAACCCACTGAGCCTCACAGGTGTCCTGGATTCACTTCCCTTCAGAGATGGACAGGTGGGCCAGGGGGAGAGATAGGGACAAAGGCAAGGAATAGTAATGTCCTTGGTGTGCTCACTTTGGCTGAGCAGATGTCCCATAGAGGAAGGTTAGGAACACATTAACAGAAGGGGCCTACACATTCTTTTAGGATCACCTTTCAGTCTATAGTTGTGACCACGCCCCCAGCATACCCTCCCCCGGCAACAAACCTTTAATTTTGAGTCACTGAGAAGAAAAAAACCTGAAAAATTATTTGTCCTTTTATGGCTCGCCACACTGACCTCTTCCCCGCTGCGCTGGTACTTACAAAGGGGCACAACCAGAGATGGGCAGAGAGAAGAGAGTCTGAAATACTATTTAGACAGACAGGGTCAGACTGTGGAGTCCCGCTCTGTCTCACTGGCTTCCTGCCCTGTGCAGAGGGAAAGAAGTTTTTGCAGGTCACTGAAGTGGATAAATCCTCTTACTAATTAAGATATCCATGGCATATGCAATAGGTAGAGCTTCTCTTCACTTCCATAACTCTGTACCTTACATACGGAGAAGGAATACCAGAGGACCTTGTTGGCTTACCCAGCCAGAGCCACGCAGGCAATTCATAGGCCACATGCCTGGTCCCTGGGCGGGGCTGTAGGAGCAAGCACGTGTGCATGGGGGGTGCTGGAGTAAAGGAACATGGGTGCAAAGTACAGAATGAAAAATGCAGAGAGGATCTCAGCTCTGTGCTCTCCCCCAGCCGCTCTCCCAGTCTCTGTGGCATTCTCTTAGTGATCGCTGTATACCCTTCACCCTGACACCTCCCAAGTGTGCTTCCTTTCCTTTTTTTTAAAAAATATTTTACTTAATTTACTTATTTATTTGACATATATATAGAGAGAGAGCACAAGCCAGGAGAGGAGCAAAGGGAGAGGGAGAAACAGGCTTCCCCCTGAGCAGGAAGCCCGATGCGGAGCTCAATTCCAGGACTCCGGGATCATGACCTGAGCCGAAGGCAGAGACTTAACCCACTGAGCCACCTAGGCACCCCCCCAAAGTGCACTTCCTGTTACTGTCCAGAACTTCACTTGAGGACACTAGCCTCTGCTTATCTAATGTTAGGATGAGCCAGTTGTCAAAGTCATTCCTCCAATTCCTGACCATTCATTCTCCTAGCTTTACCTCTCTGAGCTCTCATTCCAAGTTGCCAAATGCCCCTTTCCTCCCAGAGGTAAAGAAAATTGTTTTTGTGTGAGCCCCTCCTGTGAAAATGCATTTCCGGCAGAGTGTTGTGGTCTGATCTGAAGATAGGCTTTGACTGAGGTTTCAAGACTTTTCATAATGAACGAGGCCTATAAGTAGCTGAGTTTTAGGTCAGAGTTGCTTTTGGTAACTTCTGTTAACTCCTAAACAGACATTTGGGGGGGGGGATGGATGATTCATCTCAACATGGCCTGGTGTCATTTTCCCATAATTGCAAGAGGTTATACGAAAAGAGGAAAGTGGTGAGGATTATTGGCGAAATCAATCAGATAGACCGCCTTCCCTGTCTTACACTGCTGTGGTTATAGCTACTGGACAGAAACAGGTTTTTGTATTTGTTCTTCGTTTGATAGATTTCTCCTCCCAGGAAGCTCCTCATTGTTTGCCCCTAATCCAAAGGGGGAGAAGGGTGGGGAAGGAAGAAAGAAAAACACAAACTCAGAACCTCCCTTTCCCCTCACTGTGACCATGATATTAAAAATCCAATTACATTCTAAACAATACATGCCATATGTGAAGGACACTCCCTTTAGGTGACTTGACTGGAGGGATTTGTAATGCTGTAACATGGTTGATGGTTGTATTCAATCTTTTCCTTCCCAAGGAAAACAGAACTCAGGGGATTTGCTTGTACCTGTACCTTGTATGTACTGATTGATAGTTATTAAATATAGAAATAGAAGCAAATATAAACGAAGTAGGTTCTTCCTAGCTGAGAGTATAGACGTGTTATTTAATTACGCCAGGAAGCAGAGTCCTGTGTGTGGACCCGAATATTAGAGCCAGTGAGACTCCTGTTTTGAAATGGCCTGTGATGCCCTTGGGAGCAGAGTAAACAATGATCACCAAGATGGCGTGACTCTCATGGAGGGACATAACCTGTGTTGAATGCGAAAAGCTCAGGGATAGAAGCCTTTCTTTAGGTTCAGTTTTATTTTCTTGGCCTTATCATCTCCAGTAATCTCAGCAGCATATATATATTGTGGCCTGTATTGTGGACGTTATGATGGTCTTCAGGAACGAGGAGAAAAGTACATCATGCTAGAGGTCCCCGTACCCGAGTGGGAGTTTAGAGTAGCTAAGCCAGCTGGAAAACCACAGGGGTGGGTGCATGTGTTGGTCTTAAGAGCTCAGTTGTGGGTGTAACTGTCTTAAGTACTCAAACTCAGAGTTGTGAATTAGGTCTGAAGATTTCTGAGCCAACTTCAATTTGATTGACCTGGTTTTTTAAACAGAAAGAGGCAACTTTGTTGCCTTCCATGCACCTCAAAGTGAACATTTCTCAAGCTAAACTCATGACCCTTGTCCCCCTCCCTACCACCCATTCTACTTTCTTTGTCCTGCATTTCGGTAAATGACATTGCCCTCCAGAGCTTTGTGTAGGTGGGAGATCTTGGCATCCTTTCTGATCTCACCTCTTGCTCACCCTACATCCAGCCCATTATCAGGCCTACCACTAAAACGCTCTCCATCCCTTCCAGTATCTTCCCATCCTTGTCCTTTTTCACCCATTCTTCTGGCTCCACTCTTGAATTCCAATAACCCATTCATCACCCAGCTGTTGGAATGTTCTTTTAAAATCACATATGATTGTGCCACTTTCTCCTTTGCTATGGCCTTTTATTGATCTAGTTAAGCCTTAGATTCTTAACACAGCTTGCCTCTGGATCTGTCCTCTACCTTTGTAGCTGCATTAACTCTTGTCACCCCTCCAGCCCCAGCTGAACCTTCTGCTTGCTCCTCTTCTTATTCTTCTTTTTTTAAAAAAATATTTTATTTATTTACTTGAGAGAGAGAGCATGAGAGGGGAGAGGGTCAGAGGGAGGAGCAGACTCCCAGCTGAGCAGGAAGCCCGATGCGGGACTCGATCCCCAACTCCAGGATCATGACCTGAGCTGAAGGCAGTCGCTCAACCAAGTGAGCCACCCGGGCACCCTGCTGCTTGCTCTTCTCCAGCCGGTACCTGATGGTTTTTAGTTCCTCCACATATAACTGATGACAGATAGTCTCCTGCTACCCCTAGGCTGTCCCTTCATCTGGAAACTACCATTACTCCATCCCCTTTCCCTCCTCCTCAGGCACACACACACACACACTCTTGGCTTAAATAACCTTCATTCACTACTCATCTTGAATATCACTTTCTTCATGAAGGTCTTTTCTGATCTCCCAGACTCTACTAGACCTCCTAGTTATGAGCTCCCATTGTCTCCAGTGTTTCCACACTAGAAATTTCTTAATTATTTGTGTTCTTTTATTTTGTGTGTGTCTTCCCCACTGGGCTGTACATTCCATAAGGGACAGTTCTTTTTCTTTTCACCACTGTGGACCCAGTGCCTGGTGTTGTGCCCGGCCCACAGGAGACACCCCAAAAGACAGTTTCTGCTTCATGTTGACTTCCTGTATCAAGATGGTTTTGCTAGCAAGTAGCAGAAATCTAGATTAAAATATGCCTTGAAAATAAAATTTGGAATTCTTTCACTTATCTGAAAGTTCAGAGACAGGGTAGACTTCTTGGTTAGTATTGATTTCACAACCCAGCCAGGTCCTGTAGGAACTCGACAAGAGTGTCTTTTCTACTGTGCTGGCTTCTTCTTGGCTCACTTTCCCTATGTGGTCATCAGTTCCCAGAGTCTGCTTCACTGTCCAGCCAGGCTGAGAAGGAAGTGCCACAGACGTGTTACAGGGAATCGATGCTTAGGGCCTCCAGAACTGAGATGGCCCCAGATGTGGGCTGTGGCACTCCCTTCCTCCTGGCACCACCAATTCGGCAATAATTTCAAAGACCCACAAGATCCCATGGAAACCAGCACTTAGGTGGTATGCTTTACGGAAGATCTTTCAGATAAGATGTTGGCTGTTGATTCCTTAACTGGCTTCTGTACCCAGAGAGCTAAGAAAGACCAAAGAGACAGGCAGGCCACTCTGGATTGGTAGGTGGCGGGTTTCACAAGTACAGGAACTTACATAGGAGGCTTGTGTTGGGCAGCGGCAAAATGAACACATCTCTGAACCCCCCCCCCCCCGGCCGAATCTTGCCGAATCTTCAAAGTTTATAGAGAGGCCCGAACTGGGCTCAGTTCCATAGACTGTCTGGATGGTCTCAACAACACCTTAGTCCTCAAGGTGGTGTCCTTGAAAATGGGGCCCACGTAGGAACAGTGGGCAGAATGTACATTCCAAAGACTGGGGCTGGTGAGGACCCTCCAAGGACCTGGGTCCCATCAGAGTGTCAGCCAGGGGTCATGTCCTCTAGCCATGTCAGCATTGGCTACTTCACCTTTTCTGACTTCTTTTCTGACTTCTTGTGTGTTTGGCTGCTCTAGTAACTTCTGAAATCCCACCTTACTGGAATAACATGGAGACGCGTAGGCTCTGAAGCAGTCCCTCACATGTATTTTCTCCTTTAGGTAACAGGCTTGAATTTGAGTATACCAAGTTTTCACTTCATGTTTTAGTTAAGAAGAGCCTTAATACTCTTCCCAGAGTCTGCTGGAACCAATTGTTAACCTTCAGACTCTTTACTTTAACAAAACACTTAAATTCAGAAAAATTATATATAAGGAGAGAAAGAGAGGGAGAGGAAGGGAGGGACTATAGATCTTGAGAATAAATCAGGAGTTGACGTTGGGGGTAAAAGAATTGCAGGTACTGTGACTAGGGCTTAATTCATGTTGAAGAAAGAACCTTGGAAAATTAAAGTAAATTAGGATCCTTGTTTGGTGGCTTCTGGAAAAAAAATATTCGTGGCCAGACGCATGGGAATCAGGTTCCAATGAGTCTATAATTAGAGCTCATTCTCTCTGACATATCTATTTTTTATTTTCCTGCTTATAACTCGATTCGACCACATCGTTGTTCTTTTTTACCTGTATTCCTTTAGTTGTTCTTAAGGCAACTTAGCGTGTTAAAGATACTGGGAAAATTTGTTTCTTTTCAAGCAAAAGTTTTCTCTCCAAGGGGGAGGCGGGGGCGGGGGTCACTGGGGTATCCCCTCCTCTGCCAATTTCTGAGCGAGAAGACACCTACCTTAGCTGACAGGCCGAAAAGAGACTGAACAGCTGGAGCTTGGTCTTTGATCTCCACCACCAAGTCGTGTTTCCCCATCGCACGTTTGCTGAGCGCTGATTTCCACTGCAGATAGAAGATGTTTAAGCATGTCACTCTTTCCTTTTGTTTGTCAACTTTTACTTTTTGTTCAATCAGGCAACCCCATGGGGGTGGAATTGCATTTGTTGTTCCAAGTAGTGCATGATTAGACAACTTGAGGGTTGCAGAGTTCTCAGGGCAGAAAGTAATTGTGACTCTGGGGGTTCCTCAGCTGCAGACCTGATGGGTATTTTCCATGTTAGTTTTGGAGGCTGAGCTATCTCTTTTATGGGGTTGGGGGGCAAGGTGCGGGGGAGAAGACATGAGGAACCTGGTTCTTTCTGTTCTGCTGGTCTAAGCATTTATCTGTAAGGTAGCTGCAGAAAGTCCCAGAGAGTCACGGCTTTGAGGTCTGTACCCAGCCCTCTCCCGACACTCATACGCATGAATTCTGAGTTGACACAGCAGACTGGCTGATTTGGGTAACTTCTTCCTTTATCTTTGCTCTGTATATGTCCCTTCTGAAGCTTCAATCTCAACAGGAGAGGCCGCATTTCTTTCTTTCTTTTTTTTTTAGATTTATTTGACAGACAAAGATCACAAGTAGGCAGAGAGGCAGGCAGAGAGTGGGGGGGGCGGGGGAAGCAGGCTCCCCACGGAGCAGAGAGCCCGATTCGGGGCTTGATCCCAGGACCCTGGGATCATGACCTGAGCCGAAGGCAGAGACTTTAACCACTGAGCCACCCAGGTGCCCCGAGGCCGCATTTCTTAGTAAGTGAGCTCCTTTCTGTAGTCAAGTAGTTGGGCACTTTGGGGTTGAAGAAAGAAATGATCAGAAAATGCAAACCTGTCTCATTGTGTAGAAATTATTCTTCTTTTGTATTTGCCACTTATGCCCCAAGATTGATAAGATAGAATAAAATTTCTTTATACAGTTGAAAAACTAAATTCAATCTGAAAAGGGTTAATCATAGCCTTTTTTTTTTTTTTTTTGAAGTAGGCTCCATGCCCAACCTGGGTCTTGAACTCATAACCCCAAGATCAAGAGTTGCATGCTCCACTGCCTGAGGCAGCCAAGTGCCCCTAACAATAGCTTTTAAGAGACACACTGGTTCACGTAATTCATATGGCCCTTCATTTTCATCCAGCAGCCAAACTGATCTTTAAAAAACAAATTAGATTACACCATTTCCTTGTATTAAACCCTTTAATATTTTTCTCTTGCTCTAAGGATAAAATCCAAACTCTTGACCATGGCCTTTCTGACCTCTGTTTTCTGACCACTGCCTGCCCCCTCCAGCTTCACGTGGCAGCCACACTGGACCCTTCAGTTCCTGAACCACCACACTCTCATAATTCAGGGCCTTTGCACACACCATTTCTTCTTGAAAAGCTTCTCTTTACTTGGATTCTCTACATGGTTGTTTCTTTGCACCCTTTGAGTCTTGGGCCATCTTCTCAGGCCTTCCACAACCACACAGATAAGATCCCTCTAGGAACATCTGGGTGGCTTAGTCAGTTAAGCGTCTGCCTTCAGCCCAGGTCATGATCTCAGGGTCCTGGGATTAAGCCCCATGTCAGGCTCTCTGCTTAGCAGGCAGCCTGCTTCTCCCTCTGCCCCTGCCTCTGCCACTCCCCCTGCTTGGGCTCACTCTCTGTCTGTGTCTTTCTGTTCTCTGTCTCTATTTTATAAATAAAATAAAAAGATCCCTCTATTATTTTCTATTACTATGCCACAAGGACTATGAGCCACAAGGACTATACTTGTTCTTTCTTTCTCCCTCTCTCTTCTTAGGTACACAGATGACCTAGAAGAAATAATTATTTATAGGTAATTTTTTATATTATGGTAGAATTTACATAAAATGAGGAACTATTTTAAATGTTCAGTTTGATGAGTTTTGACAATATATATACCCATGTCAGCACAGCTCATAGTGAGATATGGAATGTTTTTATCATCCATGAAATTTCCCTCATGCCCCGGTCTGATCAGAGGTAACCACTTTCTTTAAAAAAAAAAAAAAAAGATTTATTTATTTATTTGAGAGACAGAGAGAAAGAGAGAGAGAGAGAGAGTAGGGGGTGGGGCAGAGAGGGAGGGAGACAAGCAGACTCCCTGCTGAGTGGGAGCCTGACATGCTCTGTCTCAGGGCTTTGAGAGCAAGACCTGAACAGTGATGAAGAGTCAGAAGCTCAACAGACTGAGCCATCCAGGTGCCCCGAGAAGTAACCACTTTCTGACTTATGTTGCCATCTGTTAGTTTTGCCTGTTCTTGGCTTCTTTCTTTCAATATAATGCCTGTGAGAGTCATTCACGTTGTTGTAGATACATGATAGATACATGTAGTTACATGTAGATAAATCAGAAATTTATTCCTTCTGTCGCTGAGTAGCATTCCATTGCATGAATACACTAAAAATTGTTTTTTCCTTTTCTTGTTGCTGGATTTGGATTGTTTCCTGTTTTTGGCTATTATGCGTAAGGCCGTTAGGAACATCTTTTCTCAAAAGCTTTTTATTATTGAACTATAGTTGTCACATATGTAATAAACATTCTTGTACAAGCATTTTTATGCACACATGTATTCATTTCTCATGGGTAGATACCTAGAAGTGGAATTGCTAAATCAAAAGATGGGTGTGTATTTAACCTAAAAATGACCAGAAAGTTGTCCAAGTTTGTCCCATTCACTAACATACAGCCGATTTCTGTTTCAGGGCCTGAACACAGTAGTTACTTACTTACTATCTCCTTACTGAATGATTGAATGCTATTTTTAGTGTTCTGACTTCCTGAGAAGCATCTATCCCTTACTCAAGGGTGGTATTTTTTATTATGAAGTTATGACCTTAAGGAAAAACTCAAACCATCATCCTGATCGACAGTCTTTGGCACAGGACAGTGTGCAAGGTCAGTTTTGAAATTAAGCCACAGCCTCAGCATTTTGGTTTGTTCTATTTTGCCTTCTCCTTCTCCTCCTCTCCTCCTTTTTGGTTGACCACTGCTCCCTAAGCAGAAAACCATTCTTATCCTTCTTGTCCTGTGCTAGCAGAAGTCAAACCCTTGTGTAGGTTTGTGGTTACAGTTTCTCCTCCCAAGAGATCAGGGTACTTTCTAAGGAGTAACTCAGTCATTTAGTACCTGCTGAGAAACCAATGGGTAAAATATGCCCAGGGTCTTCAGAAGGTCAAAGGCAGAACTGAACTTATACCACTCAGCTCTCCTTATTCTTTATCGGGAACTCACTAAGGAAACTCATGACTTCCTCTCAATAGCAGTGAGTCAGACAACAGGTACTTCATTCAGAGTAAAGTCTCAAGGAGTCTCATTCCTGCTTTAAAGTAACCCACATGAGGTCACACTTTTCACTCAGAACCTCAATTCCTTTGATTTTCCTGGAAGCCTTTGGGAAGCCTTGGGAAGCTTCTGGGAGATTCCATGAGGTGAGTGAACCTGGACTGTGGGGGTGGGGGGTGGGAATGAGGATGGGAGAGGGAGGAATAGTGTGGTGGATAGGTGGCAGTTACATTGATTAAAAATAAAACCAGATGCTGGTTTGGTGAGTAACTCCTCAAAAGGCAAAGTCCTTCTGCAGTTCATGCATATTTGCATAACTGCTCATTAAGGCTTGGGAGAACTGAATCACCGGGATGTCGTGGGGCAGCTTATTTCTATTAAGACTGGTGGAATCTTTCTGTGGTGGGCATGGCTTGCCAGGGCTCCCATAACAGCTTATAACATCCGGTAAGAAGCTCCTTCATTTCCAGAGTTTGATTAGGGTTGTAGGGCTCATGAAGACCAATGACTCAAAGCTTCTACAAGTTAGATGGAGGAAATAAAGATACTATTAAAGATCTTCCTTTCCCCAGGATAGGAGAGACCTCTTCAGGACTTCAGTATTCTTCAAAGCCATTAAGAACAATTTGTTCCTAATTCTCACTCTACCTACTTAAAAAAATGTAATATCAACTTGCAATTAAAAAAAAAAAAACCCTATAGCACAGGACCGCTAAGGCAGTATAGCATAAACTATTTTAAGGGAAAAGAGATAGTTATACACCAAAACTGGGATGATATTTTCCGTTATATCACATACTACCTTGAGCTCTGCTCTTCCTGGCAGCCTTAGCAAACAACAAAAACTAAGAAAACACACAGAGAGACACAGTTCTTGTTATTTGATAAAAAGAATCATAAAAATCTATTTGGAGTGTATTTTTGTAGCACTGAATTCCAGAGAGAAATAAGTGGGTTTCATTATAAAGAATGATGTGTAAAGAAATGGGCATGTCACCAGAGACATTTTGTGCATAAATGTCTTTTACTTCCATGATTGTTCAAAATCTGAGGGCATAATATTAAGTTGTGGCCACTGAACATATTCATATGGAGACCTAAGCTAGTGTGTTGTATTTAAAGACTATTTAATTTGACAAGAATTAGAGTATTGAGTTGTTGGAGTTCTTAACTTTCTTATGCTATGGGCCTCTTTTTAATTTTTTTTGAAATATTTTATTCCTTCCTTCCTTCCTTCATTCATTCATTCAGAGAGAGCGAGCATGTGCATGTGTGAGCAGGAGGAGGGGCAGAAGGGAGGGGTGGAGGGAGAAAGAGAGAGAATCTTGGGCAGACTCCAAGTGAGCTGAGTGCAGAGCCCAACATGGGGCTTGATTTAAACTCCAAGGTAATGACCTGAGACATATTAAATAACAAGATATATTAACTGGTCTACAAACTACCATAGTTGAATAAAGTGATGAATGTAAGTGTTTTTTTTTAACATATTTTTAAAACTGCAATGCCCCTCAATGGACGAATGGATAAAGAGGATATGGTCCAGGTCCATATATACTATGGAGTGTTATGCCTCCATCAGAAAGGATGAATACCCAACTTTTGTATCAACATGGATGGGACTGGAGGAGATTATGCTGAGTGAAATAAGTCAAGCGGAGAGAGTCAATTATCATATGGTTTCGCTTATTTGTGGAGCATAAGGAATAACACAGAGGACACTGGGAGATGGAGAGGAGAAGGGAGTTGGGGGAAATCAGAGAGGGAGATGACCCATGAGAAACTGTGGACTCTGAGAAACAATCTGAGGGTTTGGGAGGGGAGAGGTGTGGGAGTTGGGTGAGCCTGGTGATGGGTATCAAGGAGGGCATGTATTGCATGGAGCACTGGGTGTGGTGCATAAACAATGAATTCTGGAACACTGAAAAGAAATTAAAAAAAACTAATGTGATAAGAAAAATATCTGTGATTTCTATTAGCAGTCACATTTTGAGTAGCTTTCCAAGTGGTTCCAATGCCCCATTAAAGTTGGAGAGCCATTTATTTTGATGAAAGAAAAACTTGGTTGACTCTTGCTAAGCAAATTAAATCTAATTCCAATCCCCCAATCTTCCCTCTCAGGCAGACAAGATAATCTGCTTTTTCACTCACAAATATCCACACTGCCCTGGCATTTGGGGCTTTTGCTATTTGGCCAAGTGAAAGGTTAAGTGTTTCTTCATTTTATTATCATTAGGCAGTTATTAGCAAGGAAACATGGTAGACAACAGACTGGAGTTAATTTGCAGAGGCCTCATGCCATCCTCTTCAGTTTGTAAGAAAGAGAAGTAACAGAAGCAAGCTCTCCTGCTGATCCTGAGTGTGTGAGTGTGTTGGGGGGATTTCTACCCGTGGGTATCGACTGGTCAAACTTATATTTTATATTTACATAGTTTATATTTTAAAGTACATTTATATTATCTGAGAGAAAGAGCTGTAAAGCCAACTTCCAAATAATTTATATTGGTTTTCAAAAGCATGGTCTCTAGCGTATTGCTTTTTTCTTCCCTCAGCAAGATTTTCACCAATATAAAAGTTCTTTTTTCCATTTCATGAAGACATTCTGTGAGGCATGAATTAAGCAGTATGAAACAGCCTTGTTCACCACAGAAGTTTTCTAGAGCACTTTTCCATGCTATTTTTAGTCCATGCTATTTCTGTTAATTCCCAGGTCATCCCAAACTACACTAAAAAGATCTCTCCCTACCCAGCCATTTCTCTGGTCATATTCCACACACCATGATCAGAAATAAAGCATCCTTAAATGTAAATCGTTTCAATAGATATGATACTGTTTGAACACACAATGAAATCCACAAGATGGTGATTTCAAACTATAGGAACCCCCTGGAGTAGCAAATATAATAAAATTTAAAAACACAACACCAGACCTTAAAAATTGTTTTTTTTTTTCTTCTTGAAGCCAAAATAATTGATGGTTTCAGGATTCCTCTTTTATCTCTTTCACCTACAAAGAGAACATTTATAATTACACCGAGCTGGGCTCTTGTACCAGCATTCAGGTCCTCTTACCATCAGACATATTGCTATGGACTTGTCACATCAGAAGCATTTTCACTGACATTTCAGTAATTTAAAAACTGGCTATAGAGCGTTTAACTCAGACAGTGACCATTTTTGGGGGGCCATTGTGATTTAAAGGAAAGAGGCCTATATCCTGGAGAAGCCGTCTTTCTCAGACTGATGACAGTTCCTTTCTATTTGTCTTCTGACTGGTCTCCTTTCCCATTTTTCCAGGGTAGAGTCTTGATCTTAAGAATTAGTTGATCCACATTACCCTGTAAACCTTTGTGATTTTGTTGGACTAATCACTTCAAAGTATAGTGTCTTAAACTGTGACCTACAAATTTAGTATCTGTAAACTAGCTGCAAGGGACAGTGAGAAGTCTGCCAACCTCCATGCTCTTCTGCACACTGCCCGAGTCAGGCTGGGAGATGAGTATCTGCTCATATTTTAATGAATCCCCAGAAGCTGATGGTATCACTTTTAGTTACTTCTTGTATTTCATGATTTTCACAGTTTCTTTGAGAAATTCACTTATCAACTGCCAAATTAGAGCAATTTTGAGCCATGCAAAACTAATGAGAATCTATCTTCACTGGCAATTGACTGGTTTCCACTATTTTCTTATGATCTCCATAGACTGCCAGTTCTCTCTGCTTATCTGGATTTAGCGAGTCTAGAATTAGAATATTGCCAAGGACAACTCAATAGTAGTCCAGGATATTATAAATTTAAATATTTTTACAATTTTGGGGGTAAAGGCTGTGGAGGGAAAGTGGAAAGAGCAGTGGTGGTATATTGCTGAGCGAAATGTGGTTCAAGGGGCTACTCTGTTGTCTAGAGTAAGGGAGATGATCTCCTTTCATAGTAGTAGCTCTACTTAGAGCTCAGTGTGTAGTTCAGTAAGTCCCATATGGGGGTGTCCTGGACAAACTGGCATGACCAGCAGAGAATGATCAGCATGCCTAATGAGATGCCTAGTGAGATTTGGAATGCCTAGGCAGGTAGAGTGAAAGAGTGAGAGTGTACAAGCGATAACAGGAGACATTACAGACATCTTCAAGTCACTAAAGGACTGTGACCTAAGAAGGGTTAGTTTTGCCCCATGTGACCTCAATGGCAAAACTAGGGCCCATGGGTGGAAGTTATAAAGAGACCGAGTTTTCTTCAGTAAAAAGAAGAGTATTTTTTCAATCAGTTCAAATTTTCTGTATACAGAGTATTTTGCTTTGGAGCGTAATAAGTTCACCATCACTGAGATTATTCAAGCACAAATAGGATAGCAATTAAGAGTTCTGTTGTAGAAGAGATTCCAGCAAGGCAGGCTTGATTTGTTGACCTCAAGTTCTTTTACACACCTCGAGGTTATGTTTTAGGAAATTCAGTCTTGTAATCTGATTTATAGAAATTTGTGAAACTGATGAAAAGAAATAACACACGGTGGGGAAAAGGTGGGTTTAGGCTCTGTTCCTTGGTCTCTTATATACCAGGGTTGTGACTTTATACTTTGGGTCAACTAGAAAATAAAGGTTTTGAACAAACTGACTTTCAAGCCTGCTCAGCATTAACACTGTGATTCCAAGAACGTGTCCACCCCTGTTTTGTTCTTCTACTTAAAGCCTGTCTCCATAGGACCAACTCTTCATTGACCATCTAGGGATTTAGAGGCTCAGCAGCCTCTAAATGACCTCTTCTGATGGATTCCCCTGTGTACCTCCAGGGAGCACACCAGCAGCAGGTCTAAAACATCAGTTGGTTGTTACTTCAGCAGAGTAGGTCTCTACAGAGAGGTAGGTCAGAAGAGTCCCAAAGGTCACCGAGCAGACACAAATCTACTTCCAGTGTTTGTTACAAAAGTTATTCTTGAAGCCAACTGATGTCCATAACCCAACAGTTTACTTAATATACTATAGTAACTATTCTTCACAGAGTCTGAGACTATGTGAGGACTAAGTTACTGATTTGTAAACTTTTTTACTTATCCTCTAGAGCCATGTCTAACACCACTCCCTCCACCAAAGGCATAATTTCCTTCCCTCTTGGCATAAGCTGTGTTGGTGCCACTTAAAGATTCATTTTCCAGTCTTCCTCTACTCATGCCTCTACAGGGTTTTCTACCCTCACTCCTCCTCTCCCTCCCTGTGACTTTCTTCACTGTAATGTGGTGGAAAAATGCAGAGAGTCTCCTCTTGTTGTGCTATGGTCTGAGGAGACCGAAAGTACAGACAGAAAACCAAATACAATGATTGAAAAAGATAGTTGAAATTATTTTGAATAGTCAGTGAAAAAAAACAACATGTAATAAAACCCACATCAAAAGCCTGGCTGTTGGGGTATACCTTTCAAATTCCATTAACTGCAGAGGCCATGTACAGCAAGGGAGGTCATGAGGTGGAGATGTGTTTAAAGAAAGGTAGAAAAGGTCAGAGTGATAGTGAAAAAAAGAAAATTGTAAAGTGAATAACAAGTTTGAGAGAGTGAGAATCTTTCCATTGCAGAGATGAAAAAGTTTAGCTCCCAAGAGACATTCATGACTTCTTATTGTCATCTTACTTTGAGAAGATTTTTTTTTAAGATTGTATTTGTTTATTTGACAGAGAGACACAGCGAGAGAGGGAACACAGGTAGGGGGAGTGGGAGAGGGACAAGCAGGCTCCCCGCTGAGCAGGAAGCCCGATGGGGGACTCCATCCCAAGACCCTGGGATTATGACCTGAGCCAAAGGCAGACGCTTAATGACTGAGCCACCCAGGCACCCCTGTGGGAAGATGTTTTTTGAAAATCTTTCTGGTGGATCTCCCTGGAAGGTCACTGGGAAGTACTTGGATGATTTTCCTTTCCCTTCCTGCAGCACTTTCTCCAAAGATTTTTGTTCTCATGATTGTTTGTGTGTTTGTTTTTGGATCATTAATTCCTGCAGTTGGCCCTTGGGTGATTTTATAGGTTTGGTTAAGTGGGCAGAGAGCAGCCTGAGCATTTTTGGGACTGGGGACATTTGGGAATCTTTTCCGGGTGGAATCCGAGGGGAGACCGAGAAGTTCCAAAATGCATCACACAGGTGGCTCTATGATGCTGTGGGTTTGTTGTGATCAGCCTCCAACCCTCCTGGCAAGTGTACTACAGCACAAGTTTACAAGGCCACAATGCCACATTTTTTGCTTGGGCTCTGCTTTTCCAGGCAATATCAATGACTAGAAAAATATTTCTGTGATATCATCGGAGATCCAGAAATGATTGCACCTAGGTAAAGGGAACAATTAAAAATCCTCAGTGAAGATGTGTGATCAGTTCCTGGGCTGGGAGTCATTCTGGTGTCTCACCTCTGAAATCAAATAGAACCATCTTATTTGCTCATGTGAACTCATATTGTCAATCTAGTCACATCTTAGTCCTGAGAGTATGCATTTAGATGAGGAGATACAGACAGTGTGATGATTAAGGGAAAGAATGTAGCAGCAGCTCCTCACTAAGGCCAGTGGGGAAAAAGGTGTTTCACTCCCTATGGAATGTTGGTGCATGAAGGCTATGATTTGTGATTAATAGCTAAGATTTTGCAGCCGGAGAGTTCTGGGTAAAATTTTCTTACAAAGAGTATGACACTGGATAATTTTCAGTCTCCTCATTTATTAGTCCCCATCTTCTTACCTCTAAAACAGAGATAATACTAGTACTTCTACATAATGGTGTAGATGACTTTGGTTGTGAAAAACAGAAAACTCAAGCTCCTTAAGAGGAATGAATTGGCTTGTGTATCTGTGGACTTGAAGTAGGTCTAGCTTCACATGTTTGATGCAGACCCTCACAGTGTCACCAGACCTCTACTTTCATTTCTTTACACTTCTCTTGGTGTGTCTTCCCTCTTTTATCAGCTATGCCCTCTGGCTGTCTTGCCTCAGGGAAGCAACAATGGTTGTGGCAGTTCTAGACCTTACAACCCACTATCTAAAAGTGGGGGCTTTCTCTTCTGGTAGTTCCCATAGAAGAAAGAAGAACCTTCTTTTCAAAAAGTACTCGGCAAATGTCATCTTATGCCTCAGATGCCTTTAGCTTGTGTAGACACTCAGAACAATCACTGGGCCAAATGGGTGGGATGACAGACCCAAGAGTCACTTCTAAGAGGTGAGGCTGAAGTCAAACCCCTTTCAACCACCACGCAAAAGGTATAGGAGAGGCAGTTTCCTCCAAGGAAAATATGTATGTTGTTGCAGAAAGAAGGGAAAAATGATGTTTTGTGACCAATGAGTGTTCCCCATGGGGTGGTTCTAAATGTCTTAGCAGAGTGACAACCCTAGGAAGGACTAGATAAAAAGAAGTGACGATTATGTTGTTGTCATATAGACTCACTGTCTGCCTCGAAGGGCCGCCTCACCTTTCCTCCTTTCATCTGAAATGCCAGTGTCTCTTACGCAGCAAGTCTGGAGAACGGGATTTTCGCCTCAGCTCTGTGTCTGACTTGCTGCGTGGACCCTGCCAGACTTTCTGTCGGGCAGACATGAAGTCCAGATGAAATGTATCCCTAAGCAACTGTGCAGAAGTAAAGTGGACTTTTTCTTCCTTTGCCTCCCCCCCCGCCCCCGGCACACTTACGTAAAGTTCCAGCCAGGATTCGGGGACCCTGTCTGCCAGGTTCGTGTTTTAATTTAAAGACCAAAGGCTTTGACATCAGGCAGATCTGGATATGAACCTTAACCATGGGTGGTGCTGTGACTGTGGGCGACTTCATTCTTTGAGCTCCAAGCTTCTTTACTATACAAGGGATGAGGCACTAAAATCTGATTTTCAAGCTTGACTTCCATGAATGTGATGGGAGTTGGAATGAAGTACAAGTTCAAATTTATACAGCGGTAGAACAATAGTGCGGTGACTTGTATTTAGAAATGTATGTTGATAATGTCTTAATCACTGGTCTGATGACTACATATACTTCCCCCTCAGGAGTACTCAGAAATTAAATTGAGAGCTTGGAAAATTACATTATGAGGACATGTGCGAATATATCATAATGTGAAACAAGAGGGCACATTTCTCTCTCCCATATCAGGCTGATACTCATATAGAATTGCTAAGAAGAACAAGTAAATAGGGGCTCCTGGGTGGCTCAGCTGGTTAAGTATCTGACTCTTGATTTCAGCTCTGATCACTATCTCAGGGTTATGGGATTGAGCCTTGTGCTGGGGGCTCTGTGCTGAGCGTAGAGCCTGCTTGAGATGGTCTCTCTCCTTCTCCCTCTGCCCTTCCTCATGTGCTCTCTCTTTGTCCTTCTCTTAAAAAAAAAAAAAGAACAAGCAAATATTCAACTAATGTTGGTTATAGCCATTCCTCCTTTTCTTCTATTTCCTTCCTTTTTTAATCCCCTGGCGCTGCATATGCTCTTGGCTCGCTGGTGCTACCTAGTGGCAGTTGTAGGTAGAGGAGTTTCCCCCTTATCCGTGGTTTTGCTTCTGTGGTTTCAGTCACTGGGTCAACCACAGTCCAAAAGCAGATGATCCTCCTTCTGGCATCATGAGAAGGTCAACAGGAGCCTGTTGCTACGTCAGAATGCCTGCGTCATTCACCTGACTTCATCTCCTCTTGTGCGCATTTGAACATCTCATATCATCATCACGAGAAGGGTGAGTAACAGTACGAGATATTTGGGAGACCACATTCAAATAACTTTTATTATAGTTTATTGTAATGATTTTTCCATTTTATTTAATGAATTTGTTATTATTTATTTATGCATTTATTTATTTTAAAGGTTTTATTTATTTATTTATTTGAGAGAGAGTGAGAGCACACGCCGGGGGGGTGGGAGTGCCCAGAAGAAGCAGAGGGAGAAGCAGACTCCCTTCCCAGCAAGGAGCCAGCTCAGAACTCAATCCCAGACCTAGGACGCTCAATTGACTGAGTCCCTCAGACACCCCTATTGTTGTTGTTGTTGTTGTTGTTATTATTATTATTATTATTTTAGAGAGAGAGTGTGTGCAAGTGCGAGCTGGTGGGGGGTGGAGGAGAAGAGGGAGGGAGGGAGAGAGAGAGAGAGAATCCTTAAGCAGGGGGCTCAATCTCACAACCCTGGGATTGTGACTTGAGCCGAAACAAGGGTCAGTCGTTTAACTGACTGAGCCACTTGAGCACCCTCTGTTTTTTCTATTTTATTATTAGTTATTGTTAATATCACAGTGTGTGCCTAGTTTATAAGTTAAGCTTTATCACAGATATATATGTATAAGAAAAAAACACCATTGATAGTGTTTGGTACCATTTTTGGTTTCAGGCATCCATTGGGGGTTTTGGAATATATTCCTTCAGAAAAGAGGGACTACTGTATTGTTTAAGCTTGATAGTAACATTAATTAAAAAAAAAAACACTTTGTTGAGGGGCATCTGGGTGGCTCAGTGGGTAAAGCCGCTGCCTTTGGCTCAGGTCATGATGCCAGGGTCCTGGGATCGAGCCCCGCATCGGGCTCTCTGCTCAGTGGAACGTCTACTTTTCCCTCTCCCTCTGCTTCTCTCCTTGCTCATGCTCTCTCTCTCACAAATAAATAAATGCAACCTTTTAAAAAATTTTAATTTTTTCAAAAAATTAATTTTTTCAAAAAATTAAATTAAAAAAAGAATCTTAAAAAACCACTTTGTTGAGGTACAATTGACATATAAAACGCTGTACTTTTAAAATATATATAGTCTGATGAGTTTGGAAATAAGTATATACCCAAGAAATCATCACCAATATCAATGCCATAAACATATCCATCACATTTAACTTCCTTATTTGTTTTTTATTTTATTTTTTGCGATAATAATATTTCACATAAAAGCTGCTCTCTTAGCAAACTGTCAAGTACTTAATACAGGATTGTTAGCCAGAGGCACTATGCTGTTCAGTAGATCTCTAGGACTTAGTCATCTTGTATAACTGAAACTTTATACTCTAATACTTCCCGATTACCCTGTCCTCTCAGGACTTGGCAACCACCATTTATTCTCTGCTTTGACTGTTGTAGATTTCTCATGTAAATGGGGTCTCTTGTGTAGTTGTCCTTCTGCGTCTGGCTCACTTCACTTAGCATAAAGTCCTCCAGGTTCGCTCATATTTTTACAAATGGCGGGATTTCTTTCTTTTGATGCTGAATAATATTTCGTTGCATGTAAATGTTATATTTTCTTTATCCATTCATCTGTCAGTGCATTGGGGTACAGATGGCCCTTCTGTTCACTACGTCTGTATCTTTGGGGTAAATACCCAGTCGTGCAATTGCAGGGCCATAGGGAAGCTCTATTTTTAATTTCTTAAGGAATCTCCACACTGTTCTCCAAAGTGGCTGCACCAACTTGCATTCCCACCACAGTGTAAGCGGGTTCCCCTTTCTCCACATCCTCTCCAACACTTGTGGTTTACTTTCCTGTTAATTTTGGCCATTCTAACTGGTGTAAGGTGGTATCTCAATATGGTTTTGACGTTTTAAAAAAGGATTTGATTTAAGCTTTTGCACAGCAAAGGAAACAGTTAACAAAACCAAAAGACAACTGACAGAATGGGAGAAGATATTTGCAAATGACATATCAGATAAAGGGCTAGTGTCCAAAGTCTATGGAATACTATGCAGCCATCAAAAGAAATGAAATCTTGCCATTCGCAACGACGTGGATGGAACTAGAGGGTATCATGCTTAGTGAAATAAGTCAATCAGAGAAAGACAACTATCATATGATATCCCTGATATGAGGAAGTGGAGATGCAACATGAGGGACTAGGGGGGCAGAAAAAGAAGAAAAGAAACAAGATGGGA
>PISX010008604.1:0-80840 GCA_004024625.1 Mellivora capensis
TCTCCTCTCCATCTCCCCATGTCCTCCGTGTTATTTGTTATGCTCCGCAAATAAGTGAAACCATATGATAATTGACTCTCTCTGCTTGACTTATTTCACTCAGCATAATCTCTTCCAGTCCCGTCCATGTTGCTACAAAAGTTGGGTATTCATCCTTTCTGATGGAGGCATCATACTCCATAGTGTATATGGACCACATTTTCCTTATCCATTTCTCTGTTGAAGGCATCTTGGTTCTTTCCACAGTTTGGCGACCGTGGCCATTGCTGCTATAAACATTGGGGTACAGATGGCCCTTCTTTCCACCACATCAGTATCTTTGGGGTAAATACCCAGTAGTGCAATTGCAGGGTCATAAGGAAGCTCCATATTTAATTTCTTGAGGAATCTCCACACTGTTCTCCAGAGTGGCTGCACCAACTTGGATTCCCACCAACAGTGTAAGAGGGTTCCCCTTTCTCCACATCCTCTCCAACACACGTTGTTTCCTGTCTTGCTAATTTTGGCCATTCTAATTGGTGTAAGGTTGTATCTCAATGTGGTTTTAATTTGAATCTCCCTGATGGCTAGTGATGATGAACATTTTTTCATGTGTCTGATAGCCATTTGTATGTCTTCATTGGAGAAGTGTCTGTTCATGTCTTCTCATTTTTTGACATGATTATCTGTTTTGTGTGTGTTGAGTTTGAGAAGTTCTTTAGAGATCCTGGATATCAACCTTTTGTCTGTACTGTCATTTGCAAACATCTTCTCCCATTCTGTGGGTTGCCTCTTTCCTTTGCTGTGCAGAAGCTTTTGATCTTGATGAAGTCCCAAAAGTTCATTTTCACTTTTGTTTCCTTTGCCTTTGGAGACATATCTTGAAAGAAGTTGCTGTGGCTGATATCAAAGAGGTTACTATGTTCTCCTCTAGGATTCTGATGGATTCCTGTCTCATGTTGAGGTCCTTTATCCATTTTGAGTTTATCTTTGTGTACGGTATAAGAGAATGGTCGAGTTTCATTCTTCTACATATAGCTGTCCAATTTTCCCAGCACGATTTATTGAAGAGACTTTCTTTTTTCCACTGTATATTTTTTCCTGCTTTGTCGAAGATTATTTGACCATAGAGTTGAGGGTCCATATCTGGGCTCTCTACTCTCTTCCACTGGTCAATGTGTCTGTTTTGATGCCAGTACCATGCTGTCTTGGTGATCACAGCTTTGTAGTAAAGCTTGAAATCAGGTAACGTGATGGCACCAGTTTTATTTTTGTTTTTCAACATATCCTTAGGAATTTGGGGTCTCTTCTGATCCCATACAAATTTTAGGATTATTTACTCCAGCTTTTTGAAAAATACAGGTGGAATTTTGATCAGAATCAGCCATCTGGTTCTGACCCTGCTGCCTGCCTTCCAGTCCCACTGGCTTCCTTTCTATCAGCTAGTCTGGGATCCCCATCATCTCCCCCAGTTCCAGACCAACCCTGCTCTTCTTCCGGGCCCAGATCCTCTGTCACTTCCTCCCTGAAGCCTCCTTCAGTACCCTGGCCCCTCCTGCAATAGCCCTGCCCCAGCCAGCACCTAGGTTCTGTCTCACATGGGGCCTGAGCACTCTCTGTGCCCCCAGCAGGGGCTTGGGTTCCCGGTGGGATTCCGTACACAGGTGTTGAGTGATGGAATGAACAAATGGGTGAGTGGTCAGGAGTGGGATTCTCTGTGGCCGGGACACTTCCTGCTGCAGGATTTCCGTTTAATGGATGACTCAGAGAAAGACTCAGTCTCTCCTGAAGGAGGAACAACAGGCAGGAGGGAAAATGGGTCTGTCTTACTCACAGGATGCAGAGAGGTGAGGCAGCCTCATTTTCTTCCTCCAAGGGTCTGAGCATCAGATGGTAGCTGATATATTGCCAAGGCCCAGCCATGTGCTCTGAGTGTTCACTGTCTGAACTTGCACTTGAAAATGCAGGCCTAGGGGGGCACCTCCCTTTCCTTCAGTGGCTATTTTCTGGAATCCAGCCACTGCTGGAACATGAATCTCACTTTCTATGCAAATGGGAACAAAAAGGGCTGATCTCTTTCAGGTCCTCCACAGAGATCAGCCCAGCGTTTTTTCATAATGGGGGGATCAGGCAAGCTCCCCGTTCAAGAGGAGGTCACAGGTTATGGGGGAGATAAGGCAGTACCAGATAGAAATTGCTAGACTGAAGGATGATAGACAACCAACTGGACCACTCTGGAGGGAGGAGGGGTGCATGGCCAGCGCAGAGCTTGGGGGTGTGGCGGAGGCAGCATCTGTGCTGGACGCCAAGGGGAGGTGGCATCTTAAAGGTGGTAGGATTTGGGCAAGAGGAGGAGAAGGGAAAAAGCACCCCAGGTGGAGGCCCTGAGATATGGGAGAGCCCTGGGTATTAGACAGTGGGATGCCCTGCTTGGATGGAGCAAAGAGTGGGAGAGGAGGTTAGAGAGAGAATGGAAAGCAGTATCAAAACAAGTTCACAGCCATATGTGCCAGAAGGCCTGAACCAGCCCTGAATCATTTAAAATTTCCAAGTTCAGGGATGCTTGAAATATGCTAATTTCACAGAAATGACCAAAAGTGCAAAAATTCTCCTATAACTCAACAGTTGCGGCCACCCGGGTCAAAGAGCAAAGGCCCGTGAGTGCATGGCTGGTGACAGGGACATGCCACTTGCCTTGTTCGTGAAGACACAGCCTGCCCTGCTTTTCAGGGTTGAGCCATCCTCAGCACCTTGTTCTCTCCTGAATGTGCAGTCAATGACAGCCACTCCCATCAGTTCCCTTACTTTGATCTTGGAGGGAGGCAGAGCAGTGGTTAACATCCTACTTTGCAGAAGAGGCACCTGAAGTCCAGAGAGGAGAGCAATACATTCAGGACCTTCAGAGCCTGATGGCTCCAAGCTGGGGGGCCCATTCATCCCTGAGCCCCATGCCCATGGGGCTACTAGGCTAGTTCACCCCTGGGGTAGGAGGTACAGCACCTCCGGAAGCTTCAGTTCTAGGGGGCTAGTGCCAACAGCTATTGGACCTCTGGGGTGTGCTGCTTCACAGGGGCTTTTGCAAGGAGGGTGGATATGGGATAGAATCATGCTGTCCTCGAGCTGGGAACAAACCTCATCTTGGTGGATGCCCGCAGGCTGCCTCTTAGGCCACGAAGGATCTGGCAAGGATGAAGAAATGGGGGAGCTCAGATTCAGGGGAGGCTGAGGACCCATCCCAAGAGGACTCCTGCCCAGACCCCCTGGATGGAGACCCTAATTCCAGGTCAGCTCCAGCCAAGCCCCACTTCTTCCCCACGGCTAAGAGCCGCGGCCGGCTTTTTGGGAAGTGTGACTCAGAGGAGGCTTCTCCTATGGATTGCTCTTACGAAGAAGGCCAGCTAGCCTCTTGCCCAGCCATCACAGTCAGCCCTGTTGTCATCATCCAGAAGCACGAGGATGGCCCCGCATGTGCCAGGTAAGGTGTATCTGGAGCACGGACCTCCTTCTTCACCAGGAGCTGAGCTGGCTCCTCTGGCTGAGGCCCCAGCTATGGAGATACCACGTGGTGCTCTAGTTTCTGGGCTGTGGGTCACAGAGCCAGGGAGCTGGGGACCCTTCAGAAGTCTTGTGGTCCAACATCTGCCCTCATAGCAGCTTTGGGACACATGGTCATGGATGCTGGTGTATATGCTGATCTTAGCTGCCAGCTGATTTCCAGGTGTCCAGTCCTCAATGCTCACCAGCCCCAAACATTTAGACTTGATGTTGAAAAGCTCAAAGCCGGGAGGCTTTCAGACAGAGAGGGCAGAACCATTCTAGTGAGGAGCCCACCAAGTGCCTCCACCAAGGCAGGTCAGGGAGGGCTGATAGACTAGCTAACCCCCAGGCCAGTATAGGGACATTTTTCACTTGGCAGTGGCTATCCAAATCCTTCAAACCCCCGTCTCCAGCCCCCTCCAGGACACTGCCCCTAGAGCCCCAGCTCCTGAGCAAGCGGAGAAGTGAGTGGCTTGGGTATTGGAGGAAGTGGTGGCAGGAAAGACTTTCCAAAGGGTGGCTACTGGCGGGCTGGGGATGGAATGAGGGCACTTGCACCCCCACGGTTCCTTGTTACATCAGTTTCCTGGACAGTCACCTAGACTAAGGCATGGGTTTTGTATCATGAATTTTTTCCCTTTTGGTTTGCCTTGGGCTTCCGTCATGCTCCCTGGTCAGAATAGTTCGATGAAGGGGTTTTCTGACCCCCAGGCAGCCATCCCAGGATTCTGTCACTGCTGGATCTGAGAAGAGCCTCAAGCTCTATGATCGCAGGAAGATCTTTGAAGCCGTCGCTCAGAATAACTGTGAGGAGCTGCAGAGCCTGCTGCTCTTCCTGCAGAAGAGCAAGAAGCACCTGATGGACAGCGAGTTCAAAGGTGGCCCTGGGGAGCCAGCTTCCTGGGAGGGGCCCCGGCCACTGTGCCCCGCTCTGATCCTCCCTTTGTCTTGCAGACCCAGAGACCGGGAAGACTTGTCTGCTGAAAGCCATGCTCAACCTGCACGAGGGGCAGAATGACACCATCCCCCTGCTCTTGGAGATTGCCCGGCAGACGGACAGCCTGAAGGAGTTTGTCAATGCCAGCTACACAGACAGCTACTACAAGGGTGAGGAGGGGACGGGGTCTGGCATGGCTCTGTCCACCAGCACACCTGGAGCCAGCAGGCATTGTTGTGCCTGGGCAAGCCTCTCGGCTCCTTGCTCCCTACACCAGCCACTGAAGTGGCATCTCCTGAGCTCAGGGGGTCCTTGCCTCCCCTGATTTCTCCTGGTGCTGACTGTCCCCTCCTTCCCTCTGTGGACTTGGTGTTCTTTGCCTCTAGAAGCCATGACTACTGTCTCTGCTACTGTTCCTTGATGTTGGGCAGCTTTGACTACTACAGTTCCCAGTCTGGTATTCCCCTGTGGGTCTCTGCTTCTGCCAAGGGGACTCCCTGGGCCCCCTTTGGGCATTCTGTCCAGCTCTTCTGTTTTGCAGGGGAGTCATCTGCCATTTTCTGCCCAAGTCTTCCCCTTGTACCTGCCCAAGCACAGGACTGTGAGTACAACAGCACCCATCTCTACAGGCCAGACAGCCCTGCACATTGCCATCGAGAGGCGGAACATGGCACTAGTGACCCTTCTGGTGGAGAATGGGGCAGATGTCCAGGCTGCAGCCAATGGGGACTTCTTTAAGAAAACCAAAGGGCGGCCTGGCTTCTACTTTGGTAGGGACATGTGGCTTTTTGACAATTGCTAAGGGGAGGTTTGGGGTGGAGACAGAGGGATTTGGAGGCTGGGTGGTCCAGGGACCAAGCTACTCTATTCCTGAGGCCCATCATATGCCTGTGTTGGCCACAGGTGAGCTGCCCCTCTCTTTGGCTGCGTGCACCAACCAGCTGGGCATCGTGAAGTTCCTGCTGCAGAACTCTTGGCAGCCAGCGGACATCAGCGCCAGGGACTCCGTGGGCAACACAGTGCTGCATGCGCTGGTAGAGGTGGCCGACAACACAGTAGACAACACCAAGTTTGTGACAAGCATGTACAATGAGATTCTGATCCTGGGGGCCAAGCTCCACCCGACGCTGAAGCTGGAGGAGCTCACCAACAAGAAGGGGCTGACACCACTGGCTCTGGCTGCCAGGAGTGGGAAAATTGGGGTAGGGGACAGGCTTCATGGCTGAGCTGGGGTATGACTTTTGAGGGTGCTACAGGAGGGAAGTGCCTACATTGCTGCATACCTGGGATCACCACCCTGCAGAGCCCTGCTGCTGCGGCACTAGGGGCTATTAGAGGAAACCGGAGGAAGTGTGAGATGCTAAGCAGAAGCCAGGCACCACACCTGTCCTTTACTGATTTCCACCTCTGAGCAGCACCAACCAAGCCCGGAGTAGGAGTGAGGTGCTGGCACCTGGGCATGGGGGTGCCATGAGCCCAGGGTGAGATGGATGTGACCAGGTGTGATCCTCCAAGTGTGATCAGGCCACCGTGGGTCTGATGTGGCTGCAGCTGGCATCTGAGTAAGTGGGCAGGTTGGTCAGGAGGCTGCTTGGATAGAAGTGAGCGCTTTCCTGGGGCTGGGTTGGGTCTCCAACTGGGCTAGGAAGCAGACTTATCATTGAGGTAGAGCTGGGGGTGTGGTGAGGATGTGCCTGGTGGGGGGCTCCAGGCTGGTCTCTCACAAGCTCTTATATCCCTGTGGCAGGTCTTGGCTTATATTCTCCAGAGGGAGATCCAGGAGCCTGAGTGTAGGCATCTGTCCAGGAAGTTCACGGAATGGGCGTATGGGCCCGTGCACTCCTCGCTCTACGACCTGTCCTGCATTGACACTTGTGAGAAGAACTCAGTGCTGGAGGTGATCGCCTACAGCAGCAGCGAGACCCCTGTGAGTAGGCCTGGGTGGGGCCTGGGCAGGGCGGGCTTCTGGCCTCACTGCACCCCAGCCCCTGTCCTAGCCCCCATCCAGCTTTGCCTGGAAAACCCACTGCCTGGGGCCTAGGCCCTGATGCCTCATCTCCCCATTTATTCCCACTGAATGTTTTTCTTCATCATACAAATAATGTAGGCTAATTTTCCCATTAAAAAACACAAATATTTCAGATAAACAAAAATAATCCTTTTTTTTTTTTGAAGATTTTATTTATTTATTTGACAGGACAGAGATCACAAGCACGCTTGAGAGAGGCAGGCAGAGAGAGAGAGGGGGATGCAGGCTCCCTGCGGAGCAGAGAGCCCAACGCGGGGCTCGATCCCAGGACCCCGAGACCATGACCCAAGCCGAAGGTAGAGGCTCAAACCACTGAGCCACCCAGGCGCCCTAAGAATCCTCTTTTTATGCCATATAAAAATGTGTGGTTTCATTTTATTTACATAAATGGGATCATACCATATGAAATGTAGAACAGTTTTTTCATTTAATGGTGTGTCTTGTAGATCATTTTATATCATTTATATTTTTGATAAATGTAATAAATGATAAAATGATAAATATATCATTAATATGTTATATTAGGGGTCTGCTTCATTCAGAAAAACTCTGGCTGCATAGTGTTCCATAGTAGGGATGGGGAGTAAATGCCCATTGGAGGACATTTAAGTTATTTCTAGTTTTTTGTTACTACAGTGCTGCAAACCACTTGGCATGGGTTTGGGAATTTTCCTAGGATGCCTGGAATTGGAATTGCTAAATCAAAAAAGCATGTATATTTTAACATTTTAATAGCTACTGCCAAATTGTCCTTCAAAAAGACTGCATCAATTCATTTGCCCACCACTAGTGGGTAAAAATCTACCCATGTCCTTGTCAACCTGGGTATTATCAATCTTTTCTTAAAAACTAATTTAAGTTCTTGGGGCCAAAAATGCTATCTTATTGATGTCTTAATTCTCGTTTTCTTGATAATGTGAGATGGATAATATTTTATGTAGTTATCTGACCATTCATATTTCTTTGGTTAGATTTCCTATTCATTGTCCTTCACCATCTCTTCTACTGGACTGTTGGTCCCATTCCTTTTGGTTTGTAGGTACTCTTGTTATAGAATGAATTGATCCTTTCTTTATTGCATGTGTAGCAAATATTTTTTTTTCTTCTGGTCTGTCTCTTGTCTTCTAACTTCATATAAGGCATCATTTGCTTGTAAGTTTTTCATTTAGAGGCAGGTTAATTAGTCTTTTTCCTTTATAGCTTCTGTGACCTGTGTCTTGCTTTGCAAGGTCTTTCCCATTTCAAGATTATACACATATCCTTCAGTACTTTTGTTTTGCTCCTTTGTAGGTATTTTATGTTTGGCTCCTTAATTTACCTAGAATTTGTTTTTGTGTAGGTATGAAGTAGGCATCTTACTTAATTATTTTGTTTCCGAATGAGCAACCCAGGGGCACTTAATGGAAAGTCTGTCCTACCACCACTGCTTTGAAAGGCCACCTCTCCTGTCCATTCTTTCTAAGGTGATACCAGTCTCTGAGGCAGACCTAGAGGGTGGGTCTGTGCTGTCAGTGAGGAGGGCCTACCCCAGTATCTCACGGGACAGAGGCTGTATTTACAGGGGCAAAGTTCAGGGGAGAGAGTGGCCTAGCTTGCTTTGCTCTGCTCTATTAGCCTCTGTCTGGGCTGCCATGCTAATTCAGGGCCTAGACTCGGAATCCCAGAGGGCTGGCCCATGTAGGAAATGTCTCAAAAAATGCTGGGGTGTTAGATCTAGAGAGGAGAGGGCTGTGGGGACATGGCTGCCATTTTCATGTCTCCAAAGGCTCTCTTGGGCAGAAATTCAGTACTGGAGTCCCTAGGTGCAGAACTGGGACAACTGGTAGAAATCAGAGAAGACCAACTTAACTCCAGAGGATAGATCTTCCTGACAGCTTTTCTCCCCAGGTTGTGTGAGGCCAGGAGATTCCTATCTCCAAAGGTATCGAAGAAGACATTAAACAGGGACCTTGTTGAGGGAGCTTAAGCTTGGGCTGGGGGTTGGGCTTGATGGCCAGCAAAGGTTGGGATGATCTGATTTTGGCTCATCCATCTTAGGGATACTGGAACTTTAAAAGAGATCTCTTGGATATGAGATTCTGTGGTTTCTGGCTGGGGAGTGAGTCTTACCTCTCTTTGCTCCCTTTAGAATCGCCACGACATGCTTTTGGTGGAACCGCTGAACCGACTCCTGCAGGACAAATGGGACAGATTTGTCAAGCGCATCTTCTACTTCAACTTCTTCGTCTACTGCTTGTATATGATCATCTTCACCACAGCAGCCTACTACAGGCCTGTGGATGGGTTGGTGCGGACTGAGGCTCAGCCTCACGATAGGGAAGTGGGAAGAGGAATGGGCACTCTTATAAGATCCTGGACTCCTTCTCAGCATGCTGAAGAGATGAAGGGGTCCTGGGATCATGACCTGAGCTGAAAGCAGACACTTAACTGACTGAGCCACCGAGGTGCCCCTTGAGCACGTCTTCTGTGCCAGGCCCTGGGCCATCCTTCAAATCAGCTTAAGACCAGACTTCTTCCTCTGCCAGGAGCTTTCATCTCCTTTGAGTTACTGAATTGAATCCTTTCCATTTGCTACCCAAGCACTTAATTTGTTGCCTTTATTTCCAGGGCACCTTGCTTATAAATTTGATATAAAATTCCACTTACGGGGCACCTGGGTGGCTCAGATGGTTAAGTGTCTGCCTTCAGCTCAAGTCATGATCTCTAGTCCTGGGATTGGGCCCCACATCAGGCTCCCAGCTCAGCGGGGAGCCTGCTTCTCCCTCTCCCTCTGCCTCTCCTCCTGCTTGTGCTTTCTCTCTTTTTCCCAAATGAATAAATAAAATCTTTAAAAAATGAAAAAAAATAAAATTCTACTTCTGAGTTGGGTAAAACCTGGCTTCTATCCACTTAGTAAGCCATTTAATAATTTCATTTTATGACAAAAGAGAAACATCCTAGTGAGATAAGTAGTAAAGCAGTATTTTACAAACCATCGATGGCATGCAGAAAGGAAACCCACCCCAGGAAGGATGACACACGTGTGTGGAATGTCCCACCTTCCACCATCCATGGAAAACCTTGATGGATTCACCATGGCCATGGGAGCAGCAGGAAGCATATGGCATTGAGTCTATAGGAGTGTTTCCACCTATGCCATCACCCTTCTCCCAGCAGAGCTCCGTGCTGGGACAGCACAGCACTGTAAGGATACTCTGCTTGGCACCTAGAGTCTGCCACGTTGGGAATCAGGTCCCGCAGGAGGGCCTCCTTGCAAGTGTCCCCAATAATGCACTGTCTTTAATTATGCCTCTCTCTCTCTCTTTCTCTCTTTTAAAGATTTTATTCATTTATTAGAGAGAGACAGAGACAGAGATAGCAAGAGAGAACACAACAGGGAGGAGAGGGAGAAGCAGACATGGAGAAGCAGGGAGGGAGAAGCAGTCTGACATGGGGCTCAATCCCAGGACCCTGGGGATGATGACCTGAGCCAAAGGTCAGGCCATGTTTAACCAACTGAGCCACCCAGACGCCCCTATGCCTTTCTCTTGGTAGAGGCTGAGCCTCTTGGGCAGGGGGTGGCTCTTAATCACAGGGCTTGGAAAATGTTTGTTGAATGAGTGAATAAGTGAATGGAGTCACTAACTTCTCTGCACCTTGCAGCCTCCCTATAAGCTGAAACACACCGTTGGGGACTATTTCCGAGTCACTGGCGAGATTCTTTCTGTATCAGGGGGAGTCTACTTCTTTTTCCGAGGGGTAAGCACTCCTTCCCACATCGTGAGTCTCCATTATCACCAAAACAAAAAGCCAAGAGACTCATTCAGTGCTCACTCACTCTTTAATTCATGGGAGAGATACACAGGTGAGCTCTCCAGACATTCACGACTGGGGGTTGAAGGTCTGCCCCATGGGTTCCTTTGGACCCAGGATAGTCACATTCAAGGACAGTCAGGACTGAATGTACAGTTGACCCTAGAATACTGCAGGGATTAGGTGCACCAACTGCCCCCACAATCAAAAGTCTACATGCTTATACTTTTGTTTTATTTTTTATTAGTTTCAGGAGATGAATTTAGTGGTTCATCAGTTGCATATAACACCCAGTGCTCATTTTGACTTTTAACTTCCCTCAATTTAACTACTAATAGTCCACTATTGACTGGAAGACTTACCAATAACATAAACAGTCAGTTAACATGTATTCTGGATGATATATGTATTGTATACTATATTCTTACAATAAAGTAAGCTAGAGGAAATAAAATGTTATTAAGAACATCATAAGGAAGAGAAAATACATTTACAGTACTATCTCGTGTCTATAAAAAGAACCACCCAAACCCCTGCATGAGTGGTCCCTCACAGTTCAAAACCATGCTGCTCAAGGATCAACTGTAATATTTAATTCCAAAATAGAATGGATCATGACTGTTGTTCATTTAATCCAAACATTCTGTTAAAGTTCAGAATAATGAAAGAAATGTACACATATACTGGCATCATTTTATTTTACCTGAAAATACATGCATATTACTTGGTACTTCTTCTAACATATGAACAATTTTTTCTTTGAAGTTTGGACCAATGTTACATGTTACGCTGTTACAAATATTTGGAGATTGTTATGATTTTTCCCCTTAGTCTTTTTTTTTTTTAAATTTATTTATTTGTCAGAGAGAGAGGGAGAGAGCGCGAGCAAGCACAAGCAGACAGAGTGGCAGGCAGAGGCAGAGGGAGAAGCAGGCTCCCTGCCGAGCAAGGAGCCCGATGTGGGACTCGATCCCAGGACACTGAGATCATGACCTGAGCCGAAGGCAGCTGCTTAACCAACCGAGCCACCCAGGCGTCCCCCCTTAGTCTTTTTGATCTAAGCTACACCCAGTGTTTCTTAGTGACTCACCACTAAGGAGTCTTTCCAAATTGTTGGACTCTGTCTTTATAGAAGTGACTGTCTTTATATTGTACTCATATTTTAAATTATAATAAAATACAAAGCCACAGTAGCAAGTGCAGTGGGCAAAATGCACTCTCGGCACCAGGATTAACCAGTGAGAGGGAGTGGAGGGTGTGGGTGTCTGAGAGAGGATCTCCTAGCCACCAGCATTCACTGTGGGCATTGGTCAGAATATTTTCAGGGAATGGAGAGCACTGGCTAATTTGGTGACTTAGCTCAGTGGAGGCTGATTAAAGAATTTTTACTATAATGCACAGTTGTTAAAGAAAACTAGGGAAAAATGCACATAGTAGGAAGAAGAAAAACTCTCCATCTCATCATTCAAATACAGCAATTAATAATATTTTGATGATTTTCCTTCCTGTCTTTACTTCTAGGTATTGTTAAAATTCCACACTCTATTTTAAAAAATCTCTCCTGACTCAGTTACCTGTTAGCCTCACTGTTCTACCCTCTTTGGAATCTGCTTTGATACTCTCCTGTGTTCCATTTTAGGCCATTTAGGAAACATTGCAAGTGCTCACCATCTAGCCTTTCCTGGGAGCTTACTCTCTCTGTTTGCCTGCAGATTCAATATTTCCTGCAGAGGCGGCCATCACTGAAGACCTTGTTTGTGGACAGCTACAGTGAAATGCTTTTGTAAGTGACACTTTGATTCTTATGCCTCCATAACAGACAGCATCTGTTGGCCCAGTCCTAAGCTTATAGCCATCAGTTCTCACCCACCCTTTCACTCGTGCTGGGCTTGGAACACAGTAGGACCTCACAGGCATGTTGAATGAATGGTGGAAGGCCCTCAGGAAATGTGTGTCGAATGAGTGGATGCCGAGGCTCTACTCTGTCAGAGATGCACCAGGTGCTAGGGAATGACAGAGGTGGGCTCATGGGGCTTACAGTCTGAGTTACAGGCTGAATACTCTTGTTCATTTTTTTCATACATTTGTCCGACCATTTGGCATTCAGTGAATTGGCACTGGAATACTGAGATGAAATAGATATGATTCCTATCTTCAAGGAATTTCCAGTTTTTAGGGCAGGGCTTCTCAGCCTTGGCACCATGGACATTTTGGACTGGACGATTCTTTGCTGCGGAGGGGGCAACTGTCCTATGCATGTAGAATATTTAGCTGCTTCCCTGGCCTCTACCTTCCAGATGCCAATGGCATTCTCCCTGTCCCCCAGTCTTGACAGCCAAAAGTGTATCTAGATATTGCCAAATGCCCCCTACCTGGGGAGGTACACTGCTTTAGGGGGAGACAGATAAGCAAAAACATAGTTACAAGAACAATGTGGATGTCACAAAGAACCTCCTTCCTTCACAAAATAACCTGGAACCTTAGGAAGTTTCCCTACAGGACCCAGGTTACAAAGGAAGGCTTCAGATGGCAATGGGTTCTTCTCCTGGGATCTCTTCCTTGGACTTTACTCTGAACTCTAGGTTTCCCTCATTCCTGAGGCCTCTCTCTCTATTCCTGGCAAATGCAAGGAGCTGATTCTCATCCAGTTGTAGCTAGCTTGTCCCTAGGACTTACAAACCCCACGCTTTTACTATAATCTTGAGATGCTTACACTTTTGTTTTATTTTGTTTTGTTTTTTATTCGTTCCAGGGGATGAATTTAGTGGTTCATCAGTTGCATATAACACCCAGTGCTCATTACATCAATTGACTTCCTTAATGACCAACACCCAATTAATTACCCTTTTTTATATCTGCTAATGAATAAGAGTGGAGGACTGAAAAACTGTTTGGAGGCTCTTTTTAAAATTAAAAAAAATTATTTATTTGACAGAGAATGGGAGAGAGAGCAAGAGAAAGCACAAGCAGGGGAAGCAGCAAAGGGAGAGGGAAGAGCAAGCTCCTAGCTGAGCAGGGAGCCTGGGCTTGATCCCAGGACACCAGGATCATGAACTGAGCTGAAGGCAGACGCTTAATTGACTGAGCCACCCAGGTGTCCCAGTAGCTCTTAATGCATGAATAGGGCTTATCAATTTTGAGCTTCACAATAAACTAGTCTATGTAAGCTATATATTGGAGAATATCCAAAGTTAGTCAATTGCATCTTTTCACTCTTCTACCTGAAGGGAAGAAGTCTGGATGCCATATTTCTGAGAACTGAGTGGAAAAGAGGGATTTCTGTAATCTGTGTTATATAAAAATGCTTTTGGTAAAATACCAATGCTTTCACGTTGTTTGATGAAAGAGGATCCAAAGATCCTCTGTTTCATCTTCTTCGGAGACAAAACCTCCACTCTTCTTTATTTTAGGTCTCTTCATCTCTCCTCCAGAGGTCCCTAAGCCTTTTGAGACTCCTTGATTAAATGAAATGGTTCTCAGCTCTCCCCCCACTACAGATTGGAATATGGTTTTGTTGCATCTGCTAAGTCAGTTTCCATTTGTCCACCGCTTCCCAAATTCATATGTGAGGACTCCATTTGCCACCCAAGGAAACTCTTTACCTATCTCAACTGGTGTCAATTCTTATTTTGGCTAAAGTTCTGCAAATACAGAGGAATAGTTTTCCTTTGCAGCAGAATTCCAATTGATGAGCCAGTCTACTGACATTAATTTGCAGTAGGCTCACATCAGCACAATGGTAATTTTTTTCTGGATTTTCTCATACAAATGAGGTTGTCAGTGTGGTCTATAGTGCAAAGGTAGCTGGGGAACTTTCAGGAGGAGGCCATGATGAACAAGGAGACCTGGGATGAATACGTAAAGAAGGGACCACTGGACAGACTCTGACATAGGATTATCAGATTTATTCTACCTTATCCATGGATCCTACTTGGGTAGCCCCCAGCAGGCCAAGTTGCTGAGGGACGTCTTCCCTGGCTCTGCTTCTGAGTTTGAGGGTGTGATCAGCAGACTCCACCTGTGATTTTTCAGGAGTGCATGGCCTGCCCCTCCTTACTGCTTAAGCAGTGTTTCTCAGCCCTTTTTCTTTTTTGCCTCTTTAGATGTTTTTTCCCTAATTGCCCCTTCCATTGTCTAGTACCACAAATACACTGTATAGTTGTCTGTGTACTGTATTAATATTTGTACTTTCTATAGAGAAAAAGATTTTGTACTCCCCTAACCAACATTTGCCCTCTTGGGGTCGCTCTTGCTCACACTGAGTATCATGGGCTAAAAGAGGCAGGACAGCCAACCCCAGCTCCTACCACAGCTTGTGGTCTATGCTTCTGAGGGGGTGGCAGGTCTCCTGGGTGCTCACAGACAGAGCTTGCTATCCCTCCACCTCCAGTTTTGTGCAGTCACTGTTCATGCTGGGGACCGTGGTGCTGTACTTCTGCCACCACAAGGAGTACGTGGCCTCCATGGTGTTCTCCCTGGCCATAGGCTGGACCAACATGCTCTACTACACCCGCGGCTTCCAGCAGATGGGCATCTATGCTGTTATGATTGAGAAGGTGCGTGTCAGTGTCCAAGCAGGTTCTCCACAGAGCCTGTCTATACCATGGGTATGTGGGACATGGTCTACAAACTCTGTCCATCCTCTGTAATGTCTGGGAGGCACTTGTTTAGATCAGGACCCACTTTCCCAGTGAATTCCTCAAGAATCAGGCTATCTGACCCTGACCCAGGCGTGGGGGCTCCCCTAAAACTGGACCCCTCTACATACCAGGCCCCCCTCTCCCACCAGAACAAAGGCCAAGGGTGGGAACTATGGATGAATTCCTCATGACCCCAGAACTGAAAGCCACCAAACCAAACCCTCCTGCATGTTCTCCAGCTCTACTTGGGCTCAAGAGTAACTCCTAGGTTGACATAGTCCTGACCTCTCCCTTGGCCTTGCCTGGGACTGGACTTGGTTCTGACAAGCCTGCTCTCTTCTGCAGATGATCCTGAGAGACCTGTGTCGCTTCATGTTTGTCTACCTTGTTTTCTTGTTCGGGTTTTCCACAGGTAATGGGCTTGCTCAGGGCTGGTGGTGGGCAGAGATCCTGCTCACCTCAGCTTCCTGAGGACTCTGCAGGGGTAGGGTGGGGAGAGGCCCACTGGGGTATGTATCTGTAGGTGAGAGAGTTGGAAAATAAAGAACACAAGAAATGAGCAGGAGAACATGGAAATGTAATTCATAAAACATTGTAAGCAATTTTAGAGGTATAGCTGCATTTGGCTTAGATTTTTTTTTTACTTTTAATTTTCAAATTAATTAATTAATTCAGTGAGAGAGAGAGAGAGAAAGAAAGAGAGAAAGCAGGAGAGGAGCAGAGGGAGTGGGGGAGAGAGAATCTTAAGCAGCCTCCATCCCCAGGGCAGAGCCTGACCTCACAACCCTGAGATCATGACTTGAGCTAAAATCAGGAATTGGCACTTAACTGACTAAGCCACCCAGGTGCCCCTTTTTAAATTTTAATTTTGACATTATTCCAGATTTTCAGAAAACTTGTAAGAATAATGCAAATAACTTATTACCCCAAGTCCCCAAAATTTACCACATTTTAAAATCACATTCTGCTACACACACACACACACACACACACACACGCATGCACACACACATATGCGTGCACACTACCACCACCACCATACTAAAAAAATAGTAAGCTGCAGACATGATCAGCCCTTTACCACTGGATAAAGTCTGCATTTCCTAAAAACAAGAATATTTTTCTTACATAAACAATGTATAATGATCAAAATAAGGAAATAAAACACTGATACAGTGCTATTAGCTAATTACCAGCCTTATTCAGATTTCACCAATTGTCCTAATAATGTCCTTTACAGAAATGAAAATCCCAGATCCTGTAGTTGTCAAGTCTCTTTAGTTTCTTTAATCTGGAGTGATTCCTTAGTCTTTCCTTGTCTTGTAACCTTAGCATTTTTAATGAATAAAGGCTGGTTTTTACAATGTCTCTCAGTTTGGGTTTGTTTGATGTTTCCTCACCATTAGATTCAGGTATGTATTTTTTAAAATCAGAATATCAAGGAAGTAATGTGTGTCTTCCTCAGTCCATTGTATCAGGAGTCCCACATGTTCGTTTAGCCCATTTCTAGTGATGTTAACTTTAATTACTTGGTTTTGATGGGTCTACTAGATTACTGTAAAGTAATTATCTTTCCCTTTGGAATCAATAAGAGTCAATAAGTAATTTGTGAGGAGATGCTTTGAGACTAGGTAAATATCCCATTTCTCATCAAACTTAAAACTGGAGGTTTTAGCATTCACAGATGATTCACTTGAATCACTTAATCCTAATAGTTGCCAGATGATGATTTTCTGTCATTCCTTCTACATTTATTAGCTGGAGTTCTATTGTAGGGAGGAGCTTTCCATTCTCCTGCATTCATTTATTATTTACATCATCGTGGCCTCACAGATTCTCTTCTGTTTTTTTTGTTTGTTTGTTTCTTTTTCATGGATTCTCACTTTGTTAAATGGGTCATAATCTTAACTATTACCATCTATCTTGATGCTGAGATTGTCGGAGCAATCATCTTTGGGAGCCTCTCCAAGCTGGTTCCTGAGCTCTTGACACATCTGCAGCATTTCTGGGCACCTGGTTCTGCTTTGATCTTCCTCTGAGTCCTGCAGTTACATGTTTCACATGCACACTATCCCCTGTCCCCACCCCAGAGCCTGTTTTGGAATCTCTGTTGCAGAGTTATGGACAGTTTTGCCTGGGAGCTTTGACTGATAGGGATGGGTGTGGGCTCCAGCACCTGGTCTGAAGGCCCTGGTCTGTCAGTACCCATGGGAAGGGATTTTGCCAAGTGGGTTCATGGCTACCAGCTATGCAGGAACCATGGGACACAACTGCTATCTATGGAAGCTGTCAGACTCCAAATTATTTTTCTCAAAGAAAGGGGATTTGGCCAAGTGGGCTCATGGCTACCAGCTATGCAGGAACCATGGGGCACAACTGCTATGGAAACTGTCAGACTCCAGATTATTTTTCCCAAAGAAAGGTGTAGTGTGCTACAAGAGGGGATTCTTCTCTGAGCTGCTTAGTCCCTATCATTCTGGAATGAGTTAGCTCTGGGTCATTCCCTAAGGTGCACAGGCAGACAGGGTGTGATTGAGAAGCTGGGTGTGGATTCAGAACTGATATGTAAAGTTAGGCAGGTTGTGTGCTGCACAAAGGTGACTATGTTCACATTGTATATATAGATTTGCATATTTATTTTAACAGGTTTTTTTCCCTGGAAGATGATGATAAAGCTCTTAGTGTAACAAAACAGTATACAGTTGACCCTTGAACAACAGGGGGATTAGGAACACCAACTCCCTGCACAGTTAAAAATCTGCAAATAACTTTTGACTCCCCCAAAACTTTATTAATAGCCCACTGCTGATTGAAATCTTACCAATAACATAAACAGTTGATTAACACATATTTCATATGTTATATGTATATATAACATGCTTCATTCTTATAATACAGTAAGCTAGAGAAAAGAAAAAGTTATTAATAAAATCATACAGAAAATACATTTACAGTACTATACTGTATTTATTGAAAAAAATCTGTGTATAAGTAGACTCACGAAGTTCCAATCCATGTTGTTTAAGGATCAGCTATACTACAACAGTTTGCTGATAGTTCTGAAGAAAAAGGTGGTTTTTCTGTGTTTAAATTCATTAAGAAGTGTTCCATGGCCAAGCAGCATTCCTGCTGCAGACCCATCCTGGGATATGGGGTGTGTCTGTTGGTGGTTCTGTCTTGGCTTCCATTCAGCTGCACTTGTCCCTCCCCATGCCCTGTAGCGGTGGTGACGCTGATTGAGGATGGGAAGAATAACTCTGTGCCGGCTGAGTCCACATTGCACAGGTGGCGAGGGCCAGGCTGCCGGCCTCCTGACAGCTCCTACAACAGCCTTTACTCCACATGTCTGGAGCTCTTCAAGTTCACCATTGGTATGGGTGATCTGGAGTTCACAGAGAACTATGACTTCAAGGCTGTCTTCATCATCTTGTTGCTGGCCTACGTGATTCTCACCTATATCCTTCTGCTGAACATGCTCATTGCCCTCATGGGTGAGACTGTCAACAAGATTGCACAGGAGAGCAAGAACATCTGGAAGCTACAGGTGGGTCAGTGGGTGGGGTGTGCCCAGCAGGAGGATGTCTGATGCTCTCTTTGCTGCTTAGCACAGTTAGGTTTGTGAGCCCTTGCAGGGTTTGGGGAAGGGCAGAGACCCCAGGCAGCCCTGGGGGATCAAGCAAGAGCATCTCCCCCAGTCGACTCCCTGCTGGTCCCTCCTTCTGGGTTTCTCTCCCAAGCATCCCCAACTGGTGTTCACAGACACTGTGGCTAGACAGTCCCCACGGGCAGGAGATGGAGGACTCGGCGCCAGGGGTTGTCCACCTCACAGAAGCTTGGTCTAGGGTGGGAAGCAGAGACCATACTTGGGGGGAGCAGCTAGAATGGGGGAGAGCTCTAATAGCTGCGTTTTTGAGGCACCTGATCCATATCTACTCTCCCGCCTAATAATAAACTGTCATTCTTATTAAGTAGCATTGACTCTATACCAGGTATTGTTCTAAGTGTTTTACATGCTTTCATTTAATTCTCACAACAATGCTATCAAGTGGCTACCATTACCGTTCCCATTTTTGGATAAAGGCACTGAGGCATAGAGAAGTTGGGTATCTGTGTCCAAGATAACTACAGATCTTCCTTAATTTACAATGGGGTTAACTTCCAATAAACCACCATAATTTAAATATGCATTTAATGTACCCAACCTACTGAACATCAAAGCTTAGCCCAGCCTACCTTAAGTGTGCTTAGAGCACTTAACTTTAGCCTACAGTTAGGCAAAATCATCTAACACAAAGCCTATTTTATAATAAAGTGTTGGATGTCTCATGAAATTTATTGACTACTATAATAAAAGTGAGAAGTAGAATGGTTATATGGGTACAGAGTGGTTTTAAGTGTACTGGTTGTTGACCCTTGTGATCGCATGGCTGACTGGGAACTCCCAGCCTCACAAGAAAGGATTGTACTATATTTTGCTTGCCTGAGAAAAGATCCACGTTCAAAACTTGAAGTATGGTTTCTGCCAAATGTGTACTGCTTTTGTATCATTGTGAAGTTGAAAATCACTAAGTTGAATCATCGTAAGTCGGGGACCATCTGTAATAAGTAGCATAGTCAGTATTCGACCCAAGCAGTCCCATCTTGTGGCCCTGCTCTTAACTACTACACTATCTGCCCCTTTGTGAGCACTTCAGGGAAGAGTCCGGGGCTGGACACTCTACCTCACTTGTGGGAGGCCCTGCCCCAACCCGACCTGGCAGGCAGCAGCAGTCCCTGGGAAGGTCTGGGCTGGAGGGGCTGAGCTTGGAGTGTGCACCTGCCAAGCTACAGAAACAAGCTTGACATAGAAGGCACTAGAGGTCCCGCTCAGGGGCACTGAGACTGGGAAAAACTCTGGAGAGGCTGATCTTGGAAGCCCCACTGACAGCCAGGGGAAGCCCCGGGATAAGCCCTTTGCCCCTCTGCTCTCTGTGTCTTCTCACAGAGAGCTATCACCATCCTGGATACGGAGAAGAGTTTCCTTAAGTGCATGAGGAAGGCCTTCCGCTCAGGCAAGCTGTTGCAAGTGGGGTACACACCTGATGGCAAGGATGACTACAGGTGGTGTTTCAGGTAATGCCTAGGCAGGAAATCAAACTTAGGGAGCTCAGGGGTTTAGCTATAGATATCAGGGATCTACCCAGAGCCAGCTATGGGTACAGAGGCCATTTTGGGGCTTTGTGGGCATAAGGGACTCATCTGGAGCCAGCTGTGGATACAGAAACCTGCCTCAGGGCTTCCTGGGACCAGTCATGAACATAGGGGACTCTCCCAAGGCCAGCTCTTAGTAGGTACACGGGCTACCCCAAGGCTCAGCTGTGGGCATCAGGGACTTACTGGTGGGCATGGGAGACCTACAGGAAAATGAAGTGTCCAAAGGGGTCATCCAGTGATCAGGGTCAGAACCAGGAATCCAGCATTTAAAGTCCCTGGGCTTCATGATGTGGTCAGAGAACTGAGCTTTGGGGGTGGTGTCCAAAAAGCAGGCCCCTCTCAGCCCTTCCACCTACCAGCTATGTCTCCCTATCCTGGTCTATGGGCTTCTTGGGATTGGCTTGTGGTACTAAGCCCTCAACCTGGGAAGCTAGGCATGGCTTTTAGGCCATCAGCTCCTAGCTCCCTTGTCTCCTTGCCCTACAGGGTGGATGAGGTCAACTGGACCACCTGGAACACCAATGTAGGTATCATCAATGAAGACCCGGGCAACTGTGAGGGCATCAAGCGCACCCTGAGCTTCTCCCTGCGGTCAGGCAGAGGTGAGGCATGAGGGAAGTATGCTGTGACATGGAGGGAGCCTGATGTTGGGCAGGTGAAGCCTTGGGGTTCCTTGCTCCGTGCAGGCCTTCTTCACCCCACAGCCTGGATGCTGGAACAGCCCCAAGGGTCAAGCACCTGCATACACTCTGTCACAGGCACTCTTTTGTACTCTCACACATTCCTGCACAGCTGACTGTGCCACATGCCCATGCTCACCAGCTCTGCCAGTACCCTGCCCCAGGCATCTGTCCTCAAGTGCCCCAGTGGAAGCAGTTGATCCCATATATAGCCATCTGGGACAGCTGGCCTTGTGGGCTGCCCTGTCTCCTCTTCTCGATCCTCACACCCAGTCTCTATGTTCAGCTGTGTGACTCTTACAGACACGAGCAGGTATAGGCAAAAACTCCCTTGCATGAACATAACCAGGCAGGCAGAGGAAGAATGGGAAGACTAAAGGGTATATATATCTTGAGCAGAAGTGCTCTGCAGAAAGTCACTACCAGGAAAAAAAAAAGCCCTTTAACAGTTAATGGTAAATATTTAATAGTACTTGTTAAAGGTCTAATTGAAGATATTTATTTAAAAATGAAGCAAATGTAGTTTGTCCTGAACAGATTTTGAGTTACAATTCTGCACTAATTCTTTGTTTTTAGCCTTTAGAAAATTGTGGTAAAATATGTATAATACAAAAGTTGCCATTTTTAATCGTTTTTAAGTGTATAATTCATTGGTGTTAATTGTGTCCACAATGTTCTGCAACCTTCACCACTTTCTATTTCCAGAACATTTTCATTATTTCAAACAGTAACTCTGTACCTATTGAATGATTACTCCTATTTCTTCCTCCCTCCACCCCCTGGTAATCTCTATTCTGCTTTCTGTCTCTGTCTCTTTTGTCTCTGTCTCTGTTTGTCTCTTTTGCCTAGGGTAGGTACCTGGTATAAGTGGAACACACCTTTTGTGTCTAGCTCAATAATATTCCATTGTAGGTATATACCACATTTTATTTATCCATTCATCTGTTCAATCAACATCAGGATTGTGTCCACTTTCTGGCTATTGTGAATAATGCTATGACCATTGGTGGACATAATTCTGTTTGACTGCTGGCTTTCAGGTGTTTAATTAATTAGCTAATTAGTTAATTTATAGAGAGGCAGAAAGGGGTTATGGGGCAGAGGAAGAGAAAAAAAATCTTTTTTTTTTCAGGCTTCTCATGAATTTTTTTAGTCTGTTCTGTGCCAAAATACGGCTTACAGTTTATTGCTGAAATGTGGAACATGAAGATTCCCAGTTCACAGTTTTAAACCTAACAAGTATGAGAGAGAGAATCTTAAGCAGACTCCACACCCAGTGTGGGTGTGGGGCTTAGTCTCATGATTCTGAGGTCAAGACCTGAGCTGAAATCAAGAATCGGATGCTTCAGTTCTTTAGATAGATGAAACTGCTGGATCCTATGGTAATTCCGTGTTTAACTTTCTTAAGGAACTGCCGGAATGTTTTCTAAAGTGGCTGCATTTCTGTACATTCCCACCAGCAAAACATGAGGGTTCCACATCCTCACCAACACTTGCTGTTTTGTGGGGTTTTGTTGTGGTGGTGGTGGTTGTAGCCATCCTAATGGATGTGCAGTTGTATCTTATTGTGGTTTTGATTTGCATTTCCCTAATGACTAATTATTTTGAATATCTTTCCAAATGCTGATTTATCATTATAGGTACTCTTTGGAGAAATGCCTGTTCAAGCAATCTGCCCATTTAAAAATTCGCTTTGTTGTTGAGTTATAGAAGTTCTTTATACATTCTGGATATTAATCCTATGTCAGGTATACCATCTGCCAGTGTTTTCTTCTATTCTCTAAGTTGTTCTTTGATATAAAAGTTTTTATTTTGATAAAGCCAAGTTTATCTATTCTTTTCTTTTATTGCCTATTCTTTTGGTGTAATATGTAAGAAATTATTGCCAAATTATTGCCAAATGTCTTGAAGATTTTCCCCTATGTTTTTTTGTAAGAGTTCTGTAGTTTTAGTTCCCAACCATTTCCATGTTGATTTTTTTAATTGATTCATGAGTTTCTTGTTTGCTATAAACCTTGGACTGTTTCCCAGAGTTGTGACAATATTGGTTCCAAAGTTTCTGTCTGTTTTTTGATGTTTTTGTGGAGGTCTAGGTTTTGGGAACTACCTACTTTACCATTTTGCTGATGTTACTAATTCTTGAACAAAGAATGAACCAGATGTTGACTGTTTGGGGTAGTTTTTTTTGATAGGGTAGGAGAAAGGGCACTATTTTCAGATTAACTTGCCTGATAGAATGATACTGCATCTTTCATATTTGATATAGCTTCAGAGAGAAACCCTTTTTTTATTTTAAAAACTTAAAATCAACTTTATTGAGATATAATTTACATACAGTAAAATGTACACATTTTAAATGTATAGTTTGGTAAGTTTTAGGAAATAATCTACTCAGGGAACCACCACCCCACTCAAGATATAGAACATTTCCATCATGCCAGGAAGTACCCTAATGCCTCTTTGTAATCAGTTTCGACCTCCCCATCCCAGGTAACTACTTGTCTAATTTCTATCCCTGTCAATTAATTTGATATCAGCTTTTGTTTAGTTGAAAATGCGAATTTCATTCTCATGTTTGAAGGATATTTTCACTAGATACAGAATTCTGGGTTAACAGATTTTTTTCCTCTTCTTAAAAAAAATTTCCAACACTAACTTTTTCTCCACTATCTTCTGGCCTCCATTGTTTCTGATGAAAAGTTGCTCATTATTTGCATTCCTGTATGTAATTTGTCTTTTTCTTTTTGGCCACTTTCAAAACATTCTCTTCATCTTAGGTTTTCAGCAGTTTGAGTAAAACGTGCTTTGGTTTGTTTTTTTTTTCTTTTTTTTTGGTTTATCCTTTTTAAGATTCGCCTGCAATTCTTGGATCTGTACATCAGAGTTTCTACATATATTTTGCTTCATTGTTCCTATCTACTTTGGGGGGGACTCCAATAACATATATTTTATTTTATTTATTTTATTTAACTTTATTTATTTGAGAGAGAAAGAGAGAGGGAAGGAGAGAGCAGGGGGAGGGAGAAAAGGAGCAAGAGAAAGAGAACCTCAAGCAGACTCCCTGCTGAGTGCAGAGCCTGACACAGGACTCTATCCCAGGACCTCAAGATCATGACCTGAGCTGAAATCAAGAGTCGGATGCTCAACTGTCTGAGCCACCCAGGTGCCCCTACATGAATTTTATTTTTTTTAGATTTTATTTATTTGACACAGAGAGAGAGATCACAAGTAGGCAGAGAGGCAGGCAGAGAGCCTGATGCAGGGGTCAATCCCAGGACTCTGAGACCATGACCTGAGCCGAAGGCAGAGGCTTAACCCTCTGAGCCACCCAGGTGCCCTGTCCCTACATCTATTTTAGATCGTTTGATATTGTCCCACAGGTTTCTGAGGCTTTATTTTTCCTTGATTTTTTTTTCTGTTTCTCAAATTTGAGAATTTTATTGTTCTGTCTTCAAGTTCACTGATCCTATCCTCAGCCATCCCCAAACTATGATTAAGCTCATCAAGTGACTATTATATTTCAAGTATTATGCTATTTGGTCTTTGAGTTTCTATTTTTTTTTAACGGTTTTCATTTCTTTCCTGAGATTCTCTAGCTGTTCTGTCATCAAGATCCTATTTTCCTTTGTTTGTTTTTTTTTAACATATTAATAATAGTTAATTTAAATTCTCTGCCAACTAAGTCCAACATCTGGGCCATCTTGGGGACAGTTTCCATTGACTGTTTTTTCTCCCTCTTACTGTGAGTCACATTTCCCTGTCTCTTTGCTTGTCTAGTAACTTTTAATTATATACTAGGCATTGTGGATAATATATTTTAGAGACCCTGGATTGAATTTTTATTTTAGTTGGCAGTTCAATTATTGATCGAATCACCCTGAATTTGTGTAGGCTTAGTTTTAAACTTTATAATGATAGACCTGTGAAATGCCAAGGTATTTTCCAATTCCATCAAACTTGTGGGACTCAACCTCCAAACTGTTTCCACTGAAGTTCTTGCCAGGACTTGGTTTTAGGCTTTGTTAGGGTGGGTCTTGGGTAGACCTTACTCTAGGGCATGTAGAGTAAGTAGGGCCTTTCTGTGTTTTAACTTGATCCTCAGAGTAGAAAAAAGGTCTTAAGGAGGTCTCCCCACTCAGTACTAGTCAGCTTCCAGTGTTTCTATCCCACTGTCAGCCCTATAGTGGCCACTGTCTGGTAGGCCTTATGCAGTCTCACATTGTACAAGCACACTCCAGCCCCCAGCCCAGAGACTTCTAGACTCCACCATCACATCTCTCTTCTTCCTCTTCTTCTGTGCCCTGTCTCACAGATTCTAGCTGCTTCAGCTGTCCAAAACCCCAATCTCTTCTTCCTTAGTTCAGAGGTACTGCCATGCTCTGCTTGGACTCCAGCTCACTACACCACAGTCAGAGAAATTGTCCTTATGCAAATCATCAGGGCAATCATGGGGCTCAGTTTGTGGATTTCAGTTTTTCTCAGCAACTGCGGTTTTCAATCTGTATCTTATGCCTGAAAACATTTACTGCAAATATTTTTTCCTGCTTTATTGTTGTTTACAACAGTGTGGGTAGCTCAGTACTACATACTCCATCAGGGCTAGAAGTAGAAATCTTTTTTATCAAGAGCTTTCTGCAATCCTGAAATTTTCCCACTAGTTTCATTAGAAGCACTTCCTGTGTCATGCCATAGTACTTATTGATTATCTCTACAATTGTTACTGATCTAACTTTACCCCAGAGCCATTCAAAGATGATTTTGCCTGTAATTTGAGCAGTCTTCCAATATCAATCTTATTGACTTCATGAAACCTCCCATCTTTTAAAGATTTGCTGTTGTACTTTGTGGTTAACTTGCTTGTGTTTGCATGACATTGTTGGCTGTTTATAACATTGCACATTCACTGTGTATTAATAAAGATATTGTTGAAGTAACAGGGATATACACATTCTTGTTACTTGGATTGGGGTAGGAGATGATTAGAGGTTCCCTGATTTCACATTTATAATTAATTAGTGAATATTTCCTGAGGATTTTGTTTTTTTGTACAACTTTGTAGCAGTGTACACTTTAGTAATGAATAGTCATACAATTCAGATAACAAGGAACTCTCCCACCTACAAAGTATATACGATTGGGAAGGGGCAAAGGAATACATGAGAGAAAGGCCAGCGAGAAAAGCAGTTAATAGCTGAGCTGGGGAGAACACTTGAGAGAGTCTTGGCATCAGGACTGTGGGAAGTGGGCACGGAGAACCTTGTGCCTCGTTTCAGGGCTTTTGAGCTAGGGTTGGGCCAAGCAGTCTCTGAGGCTGCATGTTCCCAACACTGAGCCAGCCAGAAGATTGTGTCTCAGTGAGACCTGGCCTATATCCCCATGAAGTCCTGCTTCAATGCCTGGGTTCTTATTTAGCAGATGATGCTTGGGAGCAGGCCAACATCAGCCTGAAGGCCTGGGGTAGACACCAAGACATGGAGAATTTGGCTGGAGTGGTCATGATGGGCCTAGCTTCCCATATTCCTGATGCTTTTGACATGTGGTCAGTGTTAGACATCAGCAGAGGAACCTGAATTATGGCCTGAGGGTAGAAGGTATAAATCAAGGCTGGTTTTCTAGAGAGATTAGACCCAGGGTGGCCAACCAGAGGGCTTGGCTGATCAGGGCTCTGGCAGTGGGAGGGGAACATGAACAGTTTTCCCTCTTGGTTGTCAGTTTGCCTAGGTGGCTGGGAAGCTGGAGGGGCTAGGGGGTGACAGCTGGATTCTCTTTAGGAGCTCCCTGTGCACACAGTAGAGCCCCATTTAAGACCTAATGTCACCATGTTTTCTTCAGCATTGTTCCCAGTATTCTATGCTCTGGTGGATCCTGGTCCCCAGATCCTGATTCTCTGGCTGGTTCATCAGCCTACAGCTGACCTGATGTGGAGCCACCATGGGGCAGGCCCCAGTGTTGCTCTGTGGAGATCTGTCCTCCCTCCCCTATGGGCAGGGAGGAGATGGAGACTGGGAAAGGCAAGCAATAGACTCTGATGAGGTCCCTGCAAGTCAGGGTGAGGGGAAGGAAGAGGATTTAGGATTTTCGAGAGTGAAGAGGCTCCTTAAGCAGGCAAGGGAAGAGGAAATGGCAGCTATCCCTGTGTCTCAGGAAGGACCAAAATGTCTGGGTCTCCTTTAAGAGAACTACAAGTTGGTAAGGCCAACAAATAAGTGTTTATTTCTGCGTGCTGCATCCAAGGCAGTAATGATGTTTTACCCTTTAGTTTCAGGAAGAAACTGGAAGAACTTTGCCCTGGTTCCCCTTTTAAGAGATGCAAGTACAAGAGAAAGGCCCCCTGCTCAGCCAGAGGAAGTTCATCTGAGGCACTTTGCAGGGTCCCTCAAGCCAGAAGATGCTGAGGTCTTCAAGGATCCTGTTGCTTGAGGGGAAAACTGAGGGACCCCTCTAGGGTACTCCTAACACTGTTGGGTCTCAGAATATCTCACTCTGGAGGGAACAACAGGGCCCTCTCAGCAGCCTGGCTTGGCCTGTGCCTGCCCAGGCACTTTCCTCGCCTGCTCTGCACAAGCTACGGGAAGCATTTTTGGGTGCATGGGGAGAGCTAGTCATCCAGCTTCACTGTCCCCAAGGGAGTCTTCCACCAGGAAATTATTTTGCTCTCATATTTTTACTGACTTTGTTAAGTATCATGAATGATGAATCTTGTGTGGACATATGTGATGCCACTGTTTTATTTTATATGACTAGGAATGAATGTAAATGAAGTCCAGGAAAACACCTCTTGGAAAAAAACAAAACATGTCCTTTGATGTATACTGCTGCAGCTGTTCTCTGTGTTGTGTTTAATACCTCCCCCGAAACAGAGTGGGCTGGGGAGGATGTCATTTATTCCTCAGAGAAGGTGGGGGAAGGCTGGCCCTATTTCCAGCTCTGCCAGAATCAGGTTTCACTGGAGTGACTTCCTGGTTCTGTGTCATACATCATGGCCCCCAAAACAGAACTCTTTTGCTGTCCAGATGAAAGTACAACACCTGTCTTAAAAGCATGTGGCAAGAATTTTTTCATGGTCTTCCATTTGTAGCAACTGTAGTCCTACTCCCCTGCAGTGGTCCCTACTTCCTCCTCCATGCATCCTGTCACTCATTAAATAAATAAATAAATAAATAGGGGCGCCTGAGTGGCTCAGTGGATTAAGCCTCTGCCTTCGGCTCAGGTCGTGATCTCAGGGTCCTGGGATCGAGCCCCACATCGGGCTCTCTGCTCAGCAGGGAGCCTGCTTCCCCCTCTCTCTCTGCCTGCCTCTCTGCCTGCTTGTGATCTCTCTCTCTCTCTGTGTCAAATAAGTAAATAAAATCTTAAAAATAAATAAATAAATAAATAAATAAATAAATAAATATCACATCCAGTGTGAACTTTGTGCCATAGCTAGTTGGCTATGATGTGTGTGTGTGTGTGTGTGTGTGTGTGTGTGTGTGTGTGTGTATGTTGCTATGGAGGCTGGGACAGTTAGTAAGGTTACACAGCGAGTAAACAGCATTGCCTGGGTCTGACTCCAAAGCCTGGAACTTAACTGTGGCACCAGGCTATCTGGCAGAGAATAGAATGGGCTGGGGCATGCCAGTCCCTCCCTGGGGAGCAGAGACATGAGGGCTTTTTGCTTCCTGTTGTGGGCCTGGGACCCCTCTCTTTTCCTGGAGGCCTTCCTAGAAGATGTCATGTAGATGTCAGATATTTGCAAGTTTCTACAGATTAGATCAACTTTCAAACTTAACCCGAGCTGGAAGGAATCTTGTGGTTGTTCTTTTCTAAAATGAATGAGTGTAACCTTTTGTGTAAACCCGTGTTCTTTAAAGAAGGACACACATGAAATTAGCCCATTCTTTGCTCTTTTGTATCTGTCACTGTCTCTTTAGCTCCCTTTGTCCCCATGTCCCTCCCTCCAACACATGGAGGCAGGGAGCCACAAGCCAGAATCCCAGGTGGGGAGGCTGCTCAGCTCTCCTAGCCCGGGGTGAGCTGTGACCTGCCAGGATGCAGACAGCCTTTCTTGACCACAGTCTGGGGGGATCTGCTCAGGCCTGAGAGTGTTGATGGAGATATGCCTGGCTCCCAGGCCTCCCTCCTTGTTCACTGCAGTACGTGGAGTGTTTCCTAGGGCAGGTCAAGGCGTTGGCCCATCCCTGCATGCACTCATCCCACAGAGACCACTTCTCTTACTCCTCCTTGAAGGGAGAGCTTGTGCATCTGCTACCAGGGTCTGATATCTGCAAGGCCTGGGAGGTGTGGGGAGGAGGTAAGGGTGTGCTTGACTCCTGCCTAGTATGTACTTTGGGGAGTGTTTTATAGTCCAGGGCAGATGGTCTGGTGAGATGGGGGCCATGTAGGGTATGCTGGCAGATGTCTAGGGGCTGCCTAAAATTTGGGCCTCTGGGAAGCAGGCTTGGGGCAGGAATGTGTAGAAGCTGCCCTTTCCCTCTCACTGCCACATCCCTTCCAGGCCCCAGGCTGCATCTGCCCTTGGCATTTTGCTTCCCACACACAGCCCGTTTGGATGGTTCCTCCTGTCACTGTTGTCTTTTAAACTCCACTTGTTTCCTGCATGGTCACAGAAGATGTGAGTTGACGGAGGAAGGGTGGGCATAGCAGGGCCCTTGGCTGCTCCAAGGAAAGAGGAGCTGGACTCTGGAGGCCAGTTGATCTGTCCTCCTGGGTGCCCAGGCACTGGTGCAGCTGCGACCAAGCACTAGAAGTCACCCATGTGGCAGCCAGGGCTGAGCAGGCAATGCTGGCCTCTATGGGGCTCCAGGCTTGGCAGGAGGAGGCCGGACTCCTGGCTCCACACTCCTGCCACCGTGCCATGTAGGCCCCAAGCACAGGGTGGGGGTCAAGCTCACCTGCAGCCCCTGGCAAGTGCAGGCAGGGTGTCCACTGGCTAAAATGTTGCCTTTGGTTTGAGGTGCTGACTCGGTTGAGCTGAGGCACTTCCCTGCCTGACCACATGGGTATGAGCGTCTTCAACAGGGCCCTGCACCCCATAAAGCTGGACGGGTGCAGCCTTCTGTGATGAAAGGGTCGAGCTGACTCAGTGGCTTGTGGCCCGACTCACAGCTCCTGTCTGATACTCCACCGAGGCTGTGCATCATTCACCCAAGCTTGTCATCGTTCCTTGAATGTGCCAGGGTCTTTTGCCTCCCAGTTCTGCTCCTGCTGCTCTCCCTGTGTACAAGGTCCTCCCTCATTCCCAGTGTAGCCCAAATGCTCTCCTTTCCCTGAGCCCATCCCCCACTGCCCCATGGGCCGGATTTCCTTCCTCCTCAGTGACCCAAGCCCTTTTTGTCCTTACAACTTGCTGAGTGGGGTTATGATTCTTGCCTGAGCCTGTGTCCTGTGTGGCCCACAGTTTCTTGAGGGTGGAGACCACTTTCTCCAGTACTGAATCCTATGCTGGTCCTTGCTTGCCTGCCTTGTATCCTACTGTGGGATCTCACGATGTGTTGCGTTAAATGGGATTGAATGTAGGCCAGCTCAAGGGGCAGGAGCTGTTGTTTCCTTGTATTTGGGGTAGGTGGGGGGTGGGTAGTGCCTCTGACTGCTGCGATCTGGTCCCTGATCCCACAAACAGCAGAGAAGGCTCCCCTTACTCCCTGCCGGGCACAGTGTGGGACTTTGGGTGGGGACAGGGGTCTTTTAGAGAGGTTCCAGCCTGGCCTTTGAGAAAAAGTGCCAACACCAGGCAAAATGTAAATGCTGAAATTTGACAACAGCCGCGTCCCTAGGGTTCTGAGGCCACGAGAAGTAAAGCTAAGAGAGACAAGGGGCTGATTCAGAAGGGGAAATTGAGTATTAGAAGGAAGGCTATGATTGATCCAAGGTCAAGCTATTATGATGGAGTTTCAGGCAATGTTTGTGGGAACTTCAGGACCACTTGACGTAAAACCACCAAAGCAGCCCCTACTTTACCCACATTTGTTGGTCCTGGAAGCCAGGTTTCCTGTCCCTTACTGGCCATAGGTCCCACTGCCCTATGGTCAGAGGCCCGAGTCTGCTGCCTACCTCTGCCCAGGCTGGCAGGTTGTGGTGATGAGGGATGGAGGGACTGGCCCCGGAGGGCAGCTGGGGAAATCCCTGCTGCGTCAGTCATGGGCGCCCTCCCTGTCAGCAAGACTTCCTGCTCCCTCCCAGTCCTGTCTGCCCAAGGGGACAGGTGTTTGATTCCTGAGTGACAAGAGACAGGACTGCCCCAGCCTCGCTCTGCCCCCTTCACAGCCTTGGCCTGCTTGAGGAGGGAGGGTGTAGAATCTTCCCCAACATCTGGCCTGGAGGCAGGTGGCCCAGGTGGTTGCTGGGGGAAGGGACCAGGATGACAAAACCAGTCAGAATTAATGACTGTCGCTGTTTATTGAGTTCTTTCTGTCCTCTGGGTCTTGTTGAAGTCCTTTCTATGTGTTTTCTCAAGTAATTCTGCAAGGCAGATTGATTTATTTATTTAAGGTTGTTTTTTTTTTTTAAAGATTTTTATTTATTTGTCAGGGAGAGAGAGAGTACAAGTAGGGGAGTGGCAGGCAGAGAGAGTAGGCTCTTCACTTGAGCAGGGACCCTGATGTGGGACTTAATCCCAGGTCGCTGGGATCACGACCTGAGCCAAAGGCAGACGCTTCACTGACTGAGCCACCCAGGTGTCCCTGCAAAGTGGATTTATCATGCACATTTCACAGACAGGAAATGGGAGAAATGACTTGCACAAGATCAAGACCTGACACGAAGGTCTGAAGTGAATAATTTCTGGTGGTAAGTTGTGTTTTGTTTTGTTTTTAAAGATTTTACTTATTTATTTGAGAGAGAGAGAGAATGAAAGAGGGAGAAAGTGAGAGAACATGGGGTGGGGGGGGGGCAGGGCCAGAGGGAGAAGCAGACTTCCTGCCCAGCAGAGAGCCTGATGTGGGACTTGATCCTGGGACTCCGGGATCATGTCCTGAGGCGAAGGCAGATGCTTAACCAACTGAGCCACCCAGGTGCCCCTGGTGGTAGTCTTTGAATGGGGACTTCCTTTGTCTCTAAAAGGATCTGATCCCAGACTTTGAAGGACAGATACCAAGTTTTGGTACTGGCTACCCTGGGATCGACCAAGCCAGTGCTCAGCTGTGGCCTTTCCTCCCAGGGCTCAGGGCAGAGCACTTGACCATTCATTAGGCTCTCCCACCAGCATGATCTCTTTGACTCTTCACAGCATCCTTGGAAAATAGATGTAATTCCCATTTCCCAGTTGGGGAAACTGAGGCCCGTGATGGGAAGCATCAACTACGAGAGAGAAAAGAGTTGGGGCCAAAACTTTGGCCTTGGCACCTGCTGCCTCCCCTGCCTTCTCCTAGGCTGGGCTGCTGTGTGGGTGTGGGGTGACTCAGGCAGGGCATGTGGGTGGGCAGGCGCTACAGCTATGGCGGTGGGTGTGGCCTGCCTGACGCCTAGGGCAGGTGGCCCAGCCAGTTCTGCCTCTGACGCCTCGTTTCAACCCTCTCTCTGCCTAGGATGAGAGCCTCCCGCCGCCTTAGCCGCAGTCCCTCTGGGGGTCCCTGGGCCCAGGACATGCGGTGATCTCAGAGCAAAGGCAGCCACTACCACCCAGACATCACCAGGTGAGTCCTCACCACACATGGCAGCCAGGACTCTCCAAGGTCCTAGGGGCCCTGGAGTGAGAACCCAAGGGGTCCTTTAGGTCGCATCTGCCCTTTGCTGATAGGCCTTGGGGGAGGGGTTGGGAAGAAGCTTGGATCTCTAGCAGGAGAAACAAAGTGAGGTGTGAGCTCTTGGCCCGGGGAGTGTGCCAGAGCCCAGGTTCTGATGGACCCAAGAAACTTCCCTGAGGTTTGGAGATCTTGGGTGGGGGAAGGGCTCACAACCACTTAGGGGCAAAGGCGAGGCTCTTGTCACCACTAGTGGGCCCCGGGATGTGGCTCTCCAGTGCAGGAGAGTGAGGGGGGCCTTCAGGATGAGATGAGGTAGCCCAGAGCTTGAGAGAGATGAGGCCCAGGCACCTCACGGGGGCTAGCCTGCAGCTGCAGGGGCTCACTGTGGGCCCCAGGCCTGGCCTGTCTCCCGGGAAAGGCCATTCAGTCAGTATCTCGGCTTGGGAGCACTTCTCCAGTGAGGAAGGCCAAACCCAGAGAGGGAGGGCAAGGCAGTGAGAGAGTCCCACAGGTGAGAATCCAGAGTTTATGGGGTGACTCAGGGAGCTAATTATCACTGCTAATTATAGCTCCAGCCCAGAGTTTTTTTGACCCTCTCCTGCCCCAGCTTCCCAGGGCTGCCGCAACTCATGGGCCCAGGGCTGGGCGGACGGAGCAGCCGGCTGTCATGGCTGAGCGCTCTAGGGTCCTTGGGGTCCTTTCAGCTCATTCATCAGAAGGGAAAACAGAGGCCAGGGTAAGAGACATGCCCTCCACCCCCCCCCAACCCCTGCCGCAGTCTTGGTTTAGCTCGGTCTTTTAGCCCTATCTGTTCATAGACCACTCCTGGCTGAGGAAGGAGTTAAAGCCCACCCATCCTCATCCTGTGACTATGGATACAGTCAGGGACCTACATGCTCATGATTCTTTCTCGGTAGGACACTTCATCTCTCTGGCCTCAAGTTCCCGGCACTCCAAGCCAAAGCCTTCCCCTGGATAACTCCTCCTCTCCCAGGGCTGCTTACTTTGGGGAGGGCAGCTGTCCCATTTCCAAACCTCACTGCCATCTGATAACAGACGGCTCTGGATACTTTTTCCAGGAAGCTTTCCTATCTGGACCAGGATTAGCAGTGGCCCCAGCTCCACCCCACTTAGCTGGGCTCTTCTTAGAGGAAATCTGTCCTTTGCTCCTATCTCCATGACCTGAAGGTGTTCTCTGAGGGCTGCTCAAGCTGAGAATGGCCCCCTGTTGACTCAGAGTCACCTCTTATCAACGAACCCTTTGTCCTGTCCATCTTATCCTATATGGCCAGCCCACCCTTCTCCATGGGTGCTGCCATATACTGCCCCCACAGTAGCCTTCTGCTAGCTAGCTTGCACCTAGCTCCATGTGTTAGTCTCCTTCATCCTTCATAGTCTGCTATCTCTAACATGTCTGTCTCCTGTGTAAACCCTCCCATGCCCACTGCCCTTGGGACCAGCTACAACTCCTCACTGGTGTTTCAGGCCCTCACAACATGGCCCCACCTGCTTTTGGAGCCTCTCGTGCCAGTGGTCCCCAGAACTCCCCGGGCTCTGCAGCCACACCAGCTCCTTGCCACTTGCTATCTTTCTTGACCCGTGGTCTTTGCTCAGGCTGTCCCCTCTGCCCAGATTGTCCTTATTCTACACAGAAACCTCTAAGGTCCGCTTAGAGTTCTCAAAAGACATGTCAGTCCCTCTCCCCAGCACATCCCTCTGAGCCCAGCATGGGGTCCAGCCTGTACTGAGCATCAGTAAACCAGGTCACATCTGAGGGGCTGCCTTGCCTGCCTCTGGGAAGGGAGCTCAGCTGCTTGCTTCAGGTGAGAAGGGAATCTAACGGACAGATAGCCACAAGGCTGGTGGCACTCAGCTCTTGGGGATGAGACAGAGATAATGAGTGTGTCAGCTGCAGAGACCTCCAGGGCAGTAAGAAATCCAAAGCACCAAAGAGGCCTGAAGCTGTATTACCAGGAGCAAAGTCTCTAGGACAAAGGAGAAGGTAGTCCTGTTCTGTTTAGGATATCACTGAACACAACATCTGATGGGGAAATGGAAAAAGCAGAGCTAATTCTTAGAAGTCCACCTGAAGGTTGTGGGTAGAGATGATGTCTTGAGAGAAGAAAAGGGCATGGTTGTCTCTGCCTGGAAGCTCTGTTGGGCTCTCCTAGGAAGCACAAGTGCAGAGGTGCTGGAGCAGGGAACAGGAGGAATTGCAGGGAAGTTGGCAGGCTTGGAGGGTAGAGAGTGAGCTCCTTGTCCTGGGGGTATGAGTAGGGACCACCTGGTGCCACATGGGCATCTGAAGCCCCCTAAAGACCCCCCCATGCCCACTCAACCTAAGCATCTGTGCTACGATTTTGCTCCAGCCATGAATGCCCACCCCAAGGAGATGGTGCCCCTCATGGGCAGAAGAGCTGCTGTCCCCAGTGGGAACCCTGCCATCCTGCAGGAGAAGAGGCCAGCAGAGATCACCCCCACCAAGAAGAGGTAGGACAGGCAGGCTTGGGCACTGTGTTGTGGGGGCACAAGAGGGATTCTGGTGCCCACCCTCAGGCAGCCCTTGCCTGGGGTCGACACAAGACTCTCTGTCTCATCTGGGGTGACCTGGTGTCCAGCTAGGTGTAAATGGGGGGAGGGTGGGGAAACAGCCCTACATGTTCAGGGGCTGAGCTGGTGAAGCCAGTACAATGGGAGTAATCAGGGAGGCCTCCTTGAAGGGATCGGAGGTGCTGAGGCAGTAATATTCAGGAGGGCTTCTCGGGGAGGCAAGGGATCCCTGGAGCCATCCTTGAGACAAGGAGCAGAAAGCGGCGTGGACATTCCAGGCAACCTGGATCCCCAAATGAATGCTTTTTTCACATATACCAACTGCTTTCCCATCCATTGGGTGCCCAGCCAGGGTGTTCAAGCTCTTCAACACCACCTGTGTAATGGGCAAGAAGCAAAGGCATCACCTCATAGGGTGATGGTTTGCTGGGGCTGTCGGCAGGCAGTTGGCATCCTGCACACACGTGTTGATGGTGTTTTTGTTACTTGGAGCTTCATCTTCATCACTGTCATTGTTATTGTCACTCCAAGGGGCCCCTGGGAACTGAATAGGACTGGGATGGTTATGACTACTTCCCAGCTGGGGATGTGGAGGAAGCAAAGCACGGGAGTGTTTCTCCAGGGTCATCCCTGGTGCCTGGGCTGCATCCGTGGCAGTCGCCCAACCCCTTTCAGCCCCAATCTCCTCCTCACCACAAGCTGTGTCTTCACTGGACCCTGGTGGGCCCCAGATGTGATTTAGCTTGTTTGCCCTGCCTCCTCTGGCCCCAGCCCTGGCCCCTGCTTGGGCCAGAGGTGAGAATGGTGATTTCCCTTCTGTCTATTGTTTTGAGTAATAATTACTGAAGTTTTCTGTGCACCGGGGCCCAGGCTGGGAGACCGAGACACAGAGAGAAAGAATGTCCATCCCTGCTCACAGTCTGGTGAGAAGGGCACCCAGAAGAATGTGAGAAGTGTCCCAACTTCTGAGATGGGATCTGAGAAGGATCTGAGAGGGGATCTGAGAAGACTGTGGGCCAAATCAGGGCACTTCCTGGATGAGTTGGTTTAACATGGGTGATGGCAGGTGGAGAGGAAGGGCAATGGCATCCCCAGATGGAGGCTTGGGGCAGGGACTAGTGAGGAAATGTGTAACTGAAGTGCTGGGTGGGTGGTGGAATCTTGGAGAACATGAGTCCCATGGGGGCTGGGTCTTGGGGGTTGGTTAAGGAGTTTGGACAAACCTGAGGGCAGTTGGGAGCCACAGAGGGATTTTATGTGAGATAGAGGGCATGGTGAGATTTACATTTTGGAAAGGATAGTCTGGGTGATCTATGTGGATGATGGATTAGAGGGGAGACTGGGAGCAGGAAGATGACAAGGAGGCTGTTGGGAAGCTTGAGTGACAGCTGGTGAGGTCTGAACCTGGGTGATCAGGGATGGGGCAGAGGGGGTTAGGTCAGAAATTTATCAGGATCATGGGGTCTGCAGGATCAACTATGAGAAGGGAGGGACAAGGCAAACCAAGAGACATCCCCTTCATTTGATGGGAGGGTTGATGGGGCCATGTCTGACATGAGCACATCAGAGGAGAAGGAGCAAGATGAGGAGAGACAAGCCAAGTTCAGGTGTGAATGTTGTCTGAGAAGTGCCCGAGGGATGTTCAGGTGGAGGCTCCATCCTGGAGTGCAGGAGAGAAAACTGGGCAGACCTGGGGCTATGGGGGCAGCCTTAGTTGTCTAGGTAAGGGCAGAGATTCCAGATCCAAGCCACCGAACACCACCCTCCTGCTCTCTTTCCCTTTGCCTGCCTTCTCCCATTCCTAGGGGAGGTTTGGACCTCAGGGAAAGATGGTGAACATAGCTTCAGGAAAATCCCAGGATCTTCCCACAGTCAAGCTGCCTTTTCTGAGCCTATCCCTGTTCATGAACTTAGCCTCATACTCAGCTCTACCTATGGCCTCACACAGCCAATGGCCTGGGTGTGAGATGTGACCTTCATCTCATGAAGCAGTAGCACCTTCTACCCAAGGGCTCCTTGTGAGCCCTCAAGTGCCTACTTCTCCCTGAAGGTTTGAGCATCTCCCTCAAAACTGAGTATAGGACTCAGGCTAGATAGGAAAAGAAAAGAAAAGAAAAAATTCAATGTAAATAAAGAAGGCCAGTCTGGTCAGTAAGGAAATCTGTACTAATGGCGGGATTGAAGATACCAAGAAGTCTAAGTAGGGAGAGATTTTTGGACCCGGAGCTTTTCCTGACCCATCATGCTATTTCTCATGAGCAGCTACCACTGTGGCCTCTTTCCTGAATCCTGAGCAAGGCAAATGCCCTGAGGTAGACATGGGCTGATGAAGGTTATGGAGGAGCTGGCCTTTTGGAGATCAGAGCACTTGGACAATTTTTGGTACAAAATTGGTGACTGTGTTGGTCACACAGCCTCCTTCCCAGCCCCAGGGATGCTCAGGGATAGTTCATCGTCTTCAAAGGGACAAAAATGAAGGAGAGATGGTGGAGAGCTATGTGCTCACCTGAGTTAACAACACCCATGAGGTGTCCTTTGGTCTGGATCAAAGGTAGGAATAAACAAACAGCATATGCTGCAGGTTAGAAGCCAGGCTGTCACATGGTGAAGACATCACCATCTGTCACCGTGGCAGGTGAGATGTGACATGTGCAGTGGCAATTAGGGCATGTGTGGGATAGACTGTCATGTTCTACAGCTCCTTGTCCCAGGAATTGGGTCCTTGTTCACAGTCAGGGATCTTTCCAGTCTGACTTTCACCACTCTCCTTCCTAGCCACTGAAGACTTCCTCTGACATAGTCCTCACCTTCTGCTGTAGAAGCTTTTCTTCTACCTGCTCTCCCTGCTTCTGGGGATTTTCCCTTGTTTCTGAGGACAAGGTTCCTGGAAGGGCCATCTCTTCCTTCCCTGTTTCCCACATTTCCTACACAGAGCATACTAGTAGTTTTTGAGTAAGTAGGCGGGTCGGTGCAGGAGCAGGTGAGACAATGAGACACAGAGTGAGTGAGCTGATGAGTCAGTGTCCCGGGGGCTCAGCACAAATGAGGACACTTCATGGTGAGATGAGGATACATGTCCTCCACTCCCTCTGTCCCTTTGGTTTCCAGGCCTGGAATAGATAGATGCTGCCATGTTTTGGTTTTTGGTCCACCCTGGGGGTCCCTATGGACTCTGGGAGGAGACCTTGAGACGGAGAGGAGTTGGAGGAAAGGCAAAGGACCCTTCCTCACTTCTTGGGAAAGACTGAGAAAAAGATGAGAGCTTTGGGCAACAGAGACCCCAATAGGAGTCACCTGAGGTTTATATTGGTCTGTCTATTTATTGGTTCATTCCACCCACCTCTGTATCTATCCGCCAATCTGCCCACCCAACTACTCATTCCTCAGCCATTCATGCATCCATTCATCCATCCTTTCATCCCTCCATGCATACATCCATCCAGCCTTCTAACCATCTTATTCATTCATCCAACTTATCTGTCCATCTATCTGACGAGCCATTTTCCCTTCCTTTCACTCATTATCTATCCATATTCTGCTCTTCTGTTCAGTTAAGTCTCCAAGTCTCAGAACAAGTATTGGGTTCTGGAGAATTAAGGACACTGAAGTGTATTTCTTCCCATTAAGGATCTTATAGTTGAAGGTCGGTGTGTTGTCTGGAGCAGAGAAAGCAATGACCTCATTGTGCTATGCCCTGGTCCCTGGTCCAATCCTTGGGACCAGTTCTGACCAGTTCACCGGAACAATAGCTCTTCAAATGGATTTTTGCTCATTTGTGCACCATCTAATCCCCATCTCCTAGGGAGATGCTGGGCACACGGTAGGTGCTCAATAAAATATTTGTTGAATAGATGTACTACCAAGGAGACTAGACAAGTAAGAATAGCTTGTCTGGGGCATTTCTGGGGCACTTCAGGGATGCTGGGAGTGGTGATCCGACTGGATGACCTCTGATGCCCACTTTAGCTACACAGTCCATTTGTGGATGATTTAGAGCAGTCCTGGCTGCAGAGTCCAGGGTCATCTGACCCAACCACTCTCCATCCTCGGGTCACGCGGGAGGCAGAGGCAGAGGCAAAGCCAGACTAGGACCCAGTTTTTGGGCTCCCAGTCAGGGGTGTACTTCTCTTTTGGAAGAAGGATTTGATTTTAGTTCAGGTCAGAAAGTTCCTCTTGATGGGCAGAAGACAGGAGGGTGAGGGCCAATGTGCCAGTCAGTGCTGCCTCCCCACCCCATTTATGCCCCAGTTCTGGATTGGTTCTGAGCCTTCCAGGCTTGTCTGTTTCTGGAGGACAGGAGAGGGAGGCTTGGGTCTTGCCTGGGAAAGTCCCGGAAGACCCTAGAAGACCCTGGAATTCCCAGGACTCGCTCATGCCTGCCCATCCAGGGAAGTGGCTGGGTTGGGCAGTGTCCACTTGCAGCTAATCCCTAGAACCAGTTTGGCTGGAAGAAGATCCAGAGGGCTGAGAGGAGAGCAGCACGGATAATGGTATAAACTGTGAGCCTGGAATCACGAGTCAGTTCTCTGACCAACGTGCTTCTATCCTTGGGGTAAAAGGATATCCATGGTGATCTGCTGCTCCATCCTGGGCCTTAGTTCCCTCATTTATAGAATGGGGCCACAGTCCTTTCCCTGCTACCCTTCTGAACTTGACATGGCTGGAACTGTACTTTGGGAGCTCTTCTGTGGTCTTATGAGAAAGGGAGGGGGCATGTCGATCCCCCTGGGCGTGGGAAGGAAACAGGCAGCAAAGGCACTTAGGAGAGGGAGCAGCTGGTCAGGAGGCCACTCTCCCAGGCCAGATCACAGAGCCAGCAGGTACGTGGCAGCAGCCACGGGGTGGGGGGTATCGCAGCAACTGCCTCTTGTCCTGGTGCTCATCATCCTGGTTGTCATGGGAAGGCTTGTCCCTGAGTGTGTGATTGTGGGTTCTGTGAGCATGCGTGTCTCTGTTTGTGGGTGTCTGGCTCAGGAGTCATATCTTGGACGTGTGTCTCGCCTCTCAGCGGCCAGTGAGTCTGTCCCCTTCCCTGGGGCTTAGTCAGGCCCTGGGCCCACATCTCTCTTCCAGCCCTGGGAGAAAGTGTGCCCTTCACTTGCCCCTCTACTTCTCCTCATGTCCACTGTCCAAAGTGGTCTCCCGAGTTTTCCTTCTTGACGAGGATTCTTAGTCTTGTCCTCTGAACTTTTACATGCCCTCTTAGCTCTAGGTCTGTTTTCTGTGCTGACACAACTGTACAAGAGATGATCAAAGGGGGTTGAATATGCCCTGGCAGCCAGGAAAGGCCTTTGTCGATGTCAGCATCTAGGGACTGCCCCCTGGAAGGGCTCTTCTTCAGACCTGAGGCCAGAGGGGCTGTTGTGGGAGATGATGGGGAATTGTAGCTCTTATTATCATGTCCCCCATCTCTGGTGAGTCCTTGCACCTGGAGGAAGCTGCTTCAGACAGGAAAGTCCCCCTCAGATGCTAGGCCACCCCAGCACAGACCCCTGGGCTCATCTCCCAGTATTTTTAGTGACAAGAGTCCCCCATACCCAGCTTCGAATCCAAGCTCTGCCACCTGCTTGCTGTGAGAGCTTGGGCAAGTAGCTTGACCTCAGAGCCTCCACATGCCCACCTGTCAAGTGTGGATGATTGGGATGGTACACAACTGAGAGGGCAGCTGCGGGGCTTGAGCGAAGCCATGAGGGATGGAGCCTAGTGTGGAGCCAGCCAAGAGCGAGTGTGCTGTGTGGCAGGTCACTCTCAGGGTGGAGGGCATGTGGGTGGACAGTCCCTGTCCCGCTCTAATGGCCTTGCTTGGGTGTCCCCACAGTGCACACTTCTTCCTGGAGATAGAAGGGTTCGATCCCAACCCCACTGTCTCCAAGACCTCTCCCCCCGTTTTCTCCAAGCCTATGGACTCCAACATCCGGCAGTGGTGAGTACTGGCCCCCTGGCCAGCCCCCACTCCAGCCCAGCCCTCCACTCTAGGACGGGCAGTGACTCACCCGGGGCCAAATGGCCAGGCCTGGTTGTCTCTCTCTTTCAAACTTGTCTTTCTTTCTTCCTTCCCCACCCCCCACAGCCTCTCTGGGAACTGTGATGACATGGACTCGCCACAGTCTCCTCAGGACGATGTGACAGAGACCCCGTCCAATCCCAACAGCCCCAGGTAAGCCTGGCCATTCCCTTCCGCCCACTGTGTCCACCGGGTGGGTGACAGAGGCACGGGCATCACAACCCAGGGAAGAGAAAGAAGCCTCCATTCCTGGGGCTGGGACAAATGTCTGGGTCCGTGGCTGTGGCATGTAGGAATTTTCTTTTGTGGGGGGAGTAGTACATTTCATAAACTATAAGAAGTATTACCCATTCATGATAAAATATTCAGACAACAGTCTGCAGCAGAGTGAGAACTGTAACACAATCCCATACACGTAAATTAAAAATATATGCACCTAAACCATGAAACACCATGTGCATTTTGCAAGAACACATACAAACAAAAAAATACGTATTGCCATGGCTGTCTCTTTGGAGTGTGGGGGCAGGGAGAGACAGGGTTTAAAAATTCAAACACTGCCGGGACGCCTGGGTGGCTCAGTCGGTTAAGCGGCTGCCTTTGGCTCAGGTCATGATCCCAGCGTCCTGGGATCAAGTCCCACATCGGGCTCCTTGCTTGGCGGGGAGCCTGCTTCTCCCTCTGCCTCTGCCTGTGCTCGCTCTCTCTCTCTCCCTCTCTCTCTGACAAATTAATAAAAATTAAAAAAAAAATTCAAACACTGCCAAAGATGAAAGTGGGATTTTCTTCCCTTCATCTCATACTTTTTAAGATAATCACCATTAATTGTTCTTTCTAGTCATCTTTGCTATGTGTATCCAAATATATAGTTTGAAAAACTGTGATTGCATTTGGATTTGGAGGGAAGCCTGCATGGGCCAACACGGATGCCAGGGGCCCGGGGCGCTGATGGAAGACGTCTGGGGCCTGGTGACTGGCTGTGGAGCTGCGGCTGTGGCGTCTGGGGCCACGGACCCGGCTGTGGTGCAGCTCTGTGCAGGCACAGCGGCCCTGGCAGGAGGAGGGGGAGAGTAGGTTGGTGGCACGCATGTGGTGAATTGGAGATACTTTCTGGCCTCAGTGCAAACCTGGCCAAGGAAGAGCAGAGGCGGAGGAAGAAGCGGCTGAAGCAGCGCATCTTTGCAGCCGTGTCAGAGGGCTGCGTGGAGGAGCTGCTGGAGCTGCTGCGGGAGCTGCAGGAACTCTGCAAACGGCGTCGTGGCCTGGAAGTGGCTGGTCAGTGCCTGGCTCTAGCAGAGAGAGTGTGGGGCTGGGGGCCCAGCTTGGCTCCTGCTGTCCACCTTTTCCCACAACAACCCATGAGGGGGGCATGTGAGGAGCCCAGGAGGTTGGGCTGGGGACTTTGAACCTGACTCTGAGGGCAATGGGGAGCCACAGAAGGGCTTAGACAGGCGAAGGTCATGTCTGGCTACTGCATGGAGGGCGGGTGTAAAGCTGGAGAAGGGCGTTATTCAGGCAATGCTGGGGCCACAGCAGCAGACCTGGGGGGAAGGTGATCAGCTCCTCAGCAGGGGAACTGTCTGGAACCAAGGAAAAGGGAGTGAAAAGGAGGATTCCCGGGTAGCGCCTTTGGCGACTTGCTGGCTGGTGGGGCCCACGTTGTCCGGGGGACTGGGGAATAGCTTGTTAGAGGGAGGTGATAAGCTTTATTTGTAGGCTGCCAGGAGGTGGCAGGCTGGAGGTTTCAGGTGTCAGCCCTGAGGTGGACAGTGGGAAGGAACGCAGTGGGTGAGATTTGCCCCCTCCAAAGTAGCAGGTGCAGAAGGCGGAGAGCAAAAGGCCTCACATAAGGCTTTCGGGGGCCTCAAGGGGGGAAAAGTTGGAGAAGGAGGAGGGGAGCAGGTAGCACAGGCTCCAGGAGGCCAGTGGAGGGCACGGCATGGGTGTCTCAAGATCTGAGACTGCAGCCCCCACACCCTGGCCTCTGCTGCTCAGGGCTGGGAGGCCTCGGGGCAGCCGGGGCCCCTCCCGTGGCTCACCCCATGACCCTGCCTGCAGACTTCCTCATGCACAAGCTGACGGCCTCTGACACGGGGAAGACCTGCCTGATGAAGGCCTTGTTAAACATCAACCCCAACACCAAGGAGATTGTGCGGATCCTGCTGGCTTTCGCAGAGGAGAATGGCATCCTGGACAGGTTCATTAATGCTGCATACACAGAGGAGGCCTACGAAGGTATGCTACTGTGGGAGGTGCCATGTGGACAGGGCGTGGGGTGGGAACCAAGCCATGTGGAGCCCCCCACTGTCACTGTGGACCCAAAGCACGAAGCGTGCTTCAGTACCACATAGCAGGCCCTCCCCACCTCCATCCTTGGTTCTGTAGAGAGATTCGAGCGGTCACCACATGCCAGGCAGGCCTTGTTTTCAGCACTGGGGTGCAGTGATGAACAAGACAGATGTAGGCCACTGCTTTAAATAAAGTAATTTTAGATGGAAAACGCTAGGAAAATGATCTGAAGTGACTGGATATGGGCAACTTTAGAGTGGGTCAGCAGGGAGGGGACATTTGACCTGAGGCTGGCATGATGAGGAAGACTGGGAGCAGGGCAAGGGCCAAAGCCCGAGATGGGAACGAGTTTGGCCTATCAGGGCAATGGGAAGCAGGCCAGAGATGCTGCCAGATAGCTGGGCGAGGCCCACACATGGCCACTGTCAGTCTCACCATCATCATTATCACTACTGCCCCATTTGGGTCTCAATTTTGTGGCTTCTCTGTTAAGTGGACTAGAAAGGGGCAGAAGACCAAATGTGGGATAATGTTTCCCTGCCCAGCAAATCTGTTGTGAATAATCAGTAAGGTATGCCCTCACTGGAGTTTTTGGACTCAGTAAACATCCTGTTCGTCTCTAATAAGGTGCAAACATGATGAGCTCAGGAATAACCAGATGCTATCTTGCTGACATGCCAAGGGGTGCTGAACATTGCTTTTTGCAGGGGATGGTCTAGCTTGGACCCTCAACTTTTCTCATGGGAAAAAGTCATTTTTAAATTTTTATTTATTTATTTATTTATACTCCAGACTTTCACAAGCATTTTTGTTATATTCAAGAAAAAGTAAAGGATTGTGAAAACTAACACTGTTCATTGGAAGAGAGGGAATCCAGGGAAGATGGCTACAGCTGAGTGCTGAACTGCATGCTGAGCTCCCTGGTAGCCAAAGCAAAGAGAGAAACTAGATGAGCTGTGTATAATGTTCTCAGCCTGTCACTAGCGAGCTGATACTAGTCCTTAGCCAGGGAGTTTTAGGTCAGTGCCTCAAGCTTGCCTGTCTTGATTCTTCTCCCTTTTCAATCCCTTTCTGTCCCTTTCTTTCTTCTTGTCAGTATATAGACACTTACACCTCTTTCTAGAAGCATGTTTCCCTTGAGGCCAGGGATGGAGTCTGTCTTGCCCCTAGTGAATTCCCTGGGCCCCTTGGGGTCTCATATAAGAGGTCCTTAATAAATGTTTTTTGAATGAGTGAATAAATGAAGGTTACTATTAAGGCATTGCTGTCCTGGCTGCAATTCCTTATTTCTTTCTTAGCCTTCCCTTATCACTTCCTTCTTCCATGACTTCATCTTTTGCTGGTGGCCTTGTTGGGGGGCTGTGAGGACTCTCTCTGCATTTATTTATTTCTGTCTTCTCAGAAACCAACTCCCCATTCTTCCCTCTGATGGTATCTGCTCGTACCTTCCCTCCAGTGTCTGGGTGGGTGCTCCCCGCCACTGGGAGCTGAGGGGCTACAGCACCATGGGGACTGGGAGTCATTTTTCCTCACTTTGGGCATGTTACTTTGCCTTTCTGAGTCTCGTTCCTCCATCTGTCAGGGGCTAATATTTCCTTCCTATGCTGCTAAGAGGATCCAAAAGCAACTTTTAAAATATTATTTTTAACATCTTGTTAAAGGCCTTCAGAAATTTGCCTTTTTTAAAGCAATGTATTCAACTAAAAATTATTATTAAAAATTTTATTTTTTTATTTTATTTTTTTTTAAAGATTTTATTTATTTGACAGAGGGAGATCACAAGTAGGCAGAGAGGCAGGCAGAGAGAGAGGTGGGGAAGCAGGCTCCCTGCCGAGCAGAGAGCCCGATGCGGGGCTCGATCCCAGGACCCTGGGATCATGACCTGAGCCGAAGGCAGAGGCTTAACCCACTGAGCCACCCAGGCGCCCCGATTATTAAAAATTTTAAACATGCATTTGAGATTAATACAATGAATGATTTTATATCCATCATTGTGATTCAACATAATTATTTTTAATTACATAAATAACACATGAATAGAGTTTCACTGTAAAATATTCAAATAAAAAGAAAGAAAATATGGCAGCAGAAATAAAGTAGCCAACAGGAGGGTTTGGAAGATAGAGTCAAGGAAACCTTTGAGAAAGTAAATAAATAAATAAATAAAGGTATGCAAAAGAGGAGAGAAAAAAAAAATTAAGGAAAGCAAAAGATCTACCTAGGAAGCCCAACAGAAGAAATACAGAATAGAGAAAATGGAAGGGAGTCCATGGTCAAAGGAGTAATACAAAAATATTTTCCAGACCTGAAGGACCTACATTTCCAGATTTTAAAAACCCATTGAGGCGCTCCTAGGTGGCTCAGTCAGTTAAGCAACTGACGTCTGCTCAGGTCTTGACCTCAGGGTCATGAGATCAAGTCCCACATTGGGCTCTGGACTCAGCAGGGAGTCTGCTGGAGAGTCTCTCCCTCCCTCTGCCCCTCCTGCTGCACACACTCTAAATAAATAAATAAATTAAATATTTTTTAAAATTTAAAAATAAATAAATACCCTTAGAACATAAAAACATTCAAGTATTTAATTAAGTTCAAAAAAACCCCTTCGCCCGTTTTTCCACTCTCCTCTCTAGAAATAATTATGTTGTGTAGACTTTCCTAGGCTTTTTACACATGTGTATATGTGAACATAGAAACATGTTTGTTTATTCATGTATCTATTTAACATAGAACAATAGTATACTGTTTGCATTGTTCTACACCTTGCATTTTTTTTTTTAACTCTATGCCTCAGACACCTTCTCATCCCAGAATATGCAAGTCTGCCTCCCTTTTACCTGCCTAGTCTGAGTGTGGCTATCCTGTGGCTAATTTCTGTATTCCCCCGTTATATGGATGTTCTTCAATTTTTCACTATGACAATATCACAGTACATATTCTTGCCTACGACTCCATGCTCAGTGCACATGTTTTAGGAAAATACTTTGAATTGGATTTTCTGTGTTCAAAGGCATGTACATTAAAATTTGTAATGATAATTCTCAGATTTGCTTCCAAAAGATACTAGTTTATTCTCCTCGAAATACAAAGTATTCATTCCCTCATTCTCTCACCTTTCACTAATACTGGAAATTACCTTTTTTGTTTGTTTGGTTCTGCTTTGTTTTTTGTTTTGCCAATCTAGGCAGTGAAAAGTAGAAAAGTGTTAACTTGCTAGATTCCAACTTCATTTTCTCAATTACCAGTGATTCCAGTCATGTTTCACTTTCTTTATTGGCCATGTGTATTTTCTTCTCTGGGAGGTGTTTGTTAATTTTTTCTCAGTTTTCTTTGAAGTTGTTTGTTGATTTGTGAACGGTCTTAATATATTAGGAACTTTAAAAAGCCTATTGTCTCTTTATTTGTGTCTCAGATATTTTCCCCAGCCTATCACTTGCCTTTTAACTTTCTGTACGATGTCTTTTGAATTACAGAAACCTTAAATTTTTTTCTTTGTGAGCTGACATGTTAGTTTTTTCTTTGTGGTTGCTTCTGCATTTTTGGATCTTGCTTAAGAAGTTCTTCCTTAGGAGGTCTGAATAATGGTCTTTGTTTTCTTGACTTTTCCTCCTGAATACTTATATTTTAGCAAGTGGTCAACATGATGATTTTAAAAGCCTAACTGTTGATAAATGATTGAGGCACAGTTAAAAATATGGGCATCTGCTGCTTACCACCATGTTATTCAAATTAGAAGTGACCATCTATATACTCTCTTGCTTGAAGGAGTTTTTGACAAAAAAGTAATACCCGTCATTTGTAAATTTTCTTGTTCTAAAGAAAGCAGTTATGTTCTATAGATATAAATTATGTAAATAGAAGTCATTTTATACTAAAAAAAAAAGAAGAACTTCTTCCTTATGAAAAGGTTAGTTATCAATGAATTTTTTTTTAAATGCCTACTTCTTTAATCCACCAGGAATTTATTTTTGTATATGGTGGCAGCTCTTTGGAAAATGCTGTTTCTGGTGGGACATTCCTAGACCCATCCCCTCCCCCAGCCTTTCAGAGCCTTCCATCTGGAGAGTCCACAGACTCCACCAACTGGGTTAATGTCCCTCCAGCCCCTTCCTGCTGCTTTGTCCTGTTCTGTTCCTCAGTCATTGTGGTACCGCCAGTCATCCCTTTCTTCCTAGCCCCCACAGGCCATTCTGAGGACTCTTTCTCCCATGGGTCTCTGGCCCTCATCATCTCTTTCTCCACTGAAGTGGCAGTTCCTGCCAAGTCTGGGCTCCTTCTAATGCATCCTCCAATTTTGCATCCAGAGTGATCCGAAAATACACGTGTGCAAAACTCAAAACTCTGGTCGCGTCCCTTGCCTGCTTCAACGACTTGTGACTTCCCACAGCACTTAGGATAAAGTTCTGACCTCTTAACCTGGCTTATGCAGTCTCGATCCCCGCCCCGGGCCCGTTCTAGGTCCCCTTGCGATTCCAATATGGTAGCACTGAAGTCTCAGCGGAGCATGGAGCAGGAAGGCAGCTAGTATTTTGCTGTGGCTCGGCGGGGAGTTCTGGGGCCAGCAGGGCCCAGCCGCTGAGCGCCCCCCTTCCTCCCTCCCCGCTCCGTTCGCAGGGCAGACGGCGCTGAACATCGCCATCGAGCGGCGGCAGGGAGACATCACCGCGCTGCTCATTGCGGCGGGCGCCGACGTCAACGCCCACGCCAGGGGCGTCTTCTTCAACCCCAAGTACCTGCACGAGGGCTTCTACTTTGGTGGGTGCTGTCCCCCCTCCCCCCGCACGGCCTTCCCAACCTCCCCTGTCCCAGTAGGCGCTAGCGGGCTGGCCTGGAGCCCCCACTGCCGGTTCCTGCCCGCTCGGCACGTGGACATGTGGACCCGCCCCAGGCCCAGAGGGACAGTGCCGGGGGAGGCCGCTGGGATAGAGCCTTCTGAACTGGGGGAGGGGGCGCGAGTGGGCATCCACGTGAGCAGACTCAACTTTGCCACTGCCCCTGCGCCCAATGCTTTCCAGGACTGCAAACACGCAGTCAAGAGTCAGAGAGGAAGATTCCCTGACTGACAAATTAGGGAGTTCAGAAGGAATTGGCGTTAGGATACTCTGGGTAGAAAAAAAAGATTGTAATGCATAATCTAGATATAGTGAAATTCACCCGTTTTAATGGATAGTTCTGTTCAGCCCCACAAATGTATACAGTTGACTAACCACCACCATGAGGGCAGGGTATAAATAGTCCCATCACACCAGAAACTTTGCCTCCACAAATTTGTCAACCCCTTTTCCCACTCCAGCCCTTGGCTGCAACCTCTGACCTGTTTTCTCTTCTGGGTGGTTTTTTTTTAGGAAAACCTAAAAAAAGTTTTTTTGTTTTGTTTGTTTGGTTTTTATCTGTAGGACTAGCTGGTTCTGAGCAGCCATGAGGACAGGGTCTTGTCCAGTCCACTGTCCAACATTAGACCCTGTTGGAACCAGTGTTGGGAAATGTCTGTCAGGTGGGATGAAGAGAGGGAACAGGAAGGAGATTGAAAGGGAAACAGTTGGAGACCTCCTGTCCAGTCCTAATTCCATCCCAGGCTTGCTGTGTGACCACGTATGAGTCACCTGCCTTCTCTTTTCTTAAAAAACATTTATTGATCATTTACTATACACACCAGGCACCATTCTAGGTGTTTGAAATGTATCAGTGAACGACATAAAGATTCCTATCCTCATGGAACTTATGTTCTAGACTGGAGGAAAATGATCAATAATAAACATAATAACACTATGTAATATGTTAGAAAATGGTAAGTGCTATGAAAATATAAAAAACAAGGCAGGGAAAGGGGGTCAGGAGTTCCAGGGCAGGGAAGTGGATTTCAATTTTAAATAGTGCAGTTAGGGTGACTCATTAAAAAGGTGATGTTTGAGCGAAGACTTGGTAGAGGTGTGGAGAAGCCCAAGGCAGATGCTAAGAAACAGTACTACAAGCAAGGGGAACAGCCTGTGCAAAGGCCCTGAGGTAGGAAAAATGCCTGGCATGTTCTAGGAAAGGGAAGAAGGCCACTGTGGCCAGAGAGGAGTGAGTGGGGGTAAGAGAGGAGGTGATGTCTGAACATGCAGGACCTGTGGGCTTTTGCCGGAACCCGGGCTTTTATTCTGGGTGAGGTGAGTCTTTTGTGTCACTAGGATCAGTCTGGCTGCTATGTTGAGGATAGTGATGGAGGCCTGGGATGGAAGTAGGGAGATCAGTTAGGAGATAATGGCAGTGATCCAGCTTTGGTCTCCCCGCTCTCCCCGTACAAGGCAGAAGGTGGGGGGAATTACAGGGAAGTTTGTGTGTCAGTCCTACTGAGGACGTGGGCCTCAGTCCTAGGGCTTGGGGAAACTGGGCAGGTCTAGGAGAGAACTGAGGTCCAGTGCTCCCTACTGCCCTAGGTGAGACCCCACTGGCTCTGGCGGCGTGTACCAACCAGCCTGAGATTGTGCAGCTGCTGATGGAGGATGAGCAGACTGACATCACCTCGCAGGACTCACGGGGAAACAACATCCTACACGCGTTGGTGACGGTGGCTGAGGACTTCAAGACACAGAACGACTTTGTGAAGCGCATGTACGACATGATCCTGCTAAGGAGCGGGACGTGGGAGCTGGAGACCATGCACAACAAGGACGGGCTCACGCCACTACAGCTGGCTGCCAAGATGGGCAAGGCTGAGGTGGGGCCTCGGGGGTGTGGGGCAGGAAGGAGGGCAGGGAGGCTCCTGGCCAGTGCTTTGGCCTTTCTGGGGACCCCACAGATTGTACCTTGGCCTCGGAAAGGTCAGCCTGAAGTCTAGGATGTACATTTGTGGCCTGGGGTGGGTTTGTTCAGAGATATGACACATGGGGGCCCCCTCTGGACTTTAGTCCCTGACACTCTGTGTTTCTATGCCCTGCTCTGGGACTCCCATCTGGGGTCAGAGTGGAGGAACTTGAAGGCTGTGGTGATGTGGGACCTCACAGGCTTTGTGGCTGAGGATTCCTGTGTGGTGAGGCAGGCACACAAGCCGAGGCTATGTCTGAAGACTCTCAGGGCCTTCAGTCTCTCTCAGGAGGCTGGGAGTCCCAGAATGCCGGCTTTGCATACAGAGCCAGTGGGCTGCCCGAGTCTGGAGAGACCTCTCTCTGTCTGTCATGTTGAAACTCTGAGCCGGGTCCCCAGCAGAAAGTGTGGTTGTTTGTGGCCCTTTGTGCCCTGTGTGGAGTGGCTGAGGAGCCCAAGGCTTAACCTTGGTGAAGACTTGGGTTGAGGCGGACTCCCATCGCTGTGGGTGCCTGAAGTCACAGCTTGGTCTGAGATCAAGGTCAGGACTCAGGTGGGCCCGAGGGCAAGGCCCAGAGTAGCTTGCTCTTCAGCCTCCATGTTTCCAAGCCCTAGGAGTGGACTGAGGCTCCTGGGAGGCTGTGAGAGGACTGGGTGGGTGCAGGGGGCTATTGAACAATCACAGCTGTGCCTGCCTCGGGGCAGCTGACAGGGGAGGCGGGTCCTCGAGGGCCTTGGGCCCAGTGTCAGTGGTCAGGGCTGGGGCCCACAAGGGACCTTTTCATTCTCTTGTGGGGGAAGGAAGGGTTGGAGACTGGCTTTGACAGAGGAGAAATTGTGTGCCTTCCCACCCTCCCTACTGTCTCCTACCCTCCCCCAGGAACACAGTTTGTGGGGGGCTTTGAAGAGAGTCAGATTAGGGTTGCAAGTGGAGCTTCCTGCTAACTGCTGTGGCATGTGCTGTGGTGCTTGGAGCATGGCCCCATGACCTTTTGACTCTCTAGAGGATAATGTGCTCCCCCGTGGCCAGTCCTGGGGAGGTGACTCCCCCATTTCTGGCCCTCTCTCTTCTTCATTCAGTGTTCTTTGGAAAACCTTTCTGGATGCCCAAGTTGGCCACTATGCTGGGAGTGGAGGGTGCAGAGATGCTTAGACACAGACCCTGTTCCTTGGGGCTCTTTGAGGCTGGGACCCAGGATGGGGAGACCGGCCCTGTGTCTGGAGGCTCTCTGCCTGGACAAGGCTCTCTGTGAGGACAAGGCTCCCATATGAGATGAAATGGGAACCCCACTGGGTGGTGTGAAACCAGGGCTCTGACACTGTTCTCCCCAACAGAAGCCTCTTCCTGGGTCTTGGTTTGGTGCCCCAGGAAGCTTTGGCCCCAGTGTTGGAAAGGAGTGAACTGGAGAGCAGTGGCTCTCCACCTTGCCGGCACTTTGGAATTGCCCACGGAGCTTTACAAAACATAGTTATCTGGGTCCCACCTGCAGAGCTTTGGACTGAATTAGTCAGTGGTGTGGGATTGTCGAGTGTCCCTAAGTGACTCTACTGTGCACCAGAGTTTGAGGGTCACTTGGAGAATGGATTTCTCAGGCCTCTCTGCTAGGCTGGTGTCTTGTATGGCCCACAGTGAGCCTCAGCTGGAATGGTCTTGACTGAGGGTAGGCTAGGGAAGCTGGAAAAACTTCTAGTTTCTTCTCCCATCCAGGTCAAATAGAAATTATTTCTCAAAATTGTCAGTTCTCAGATGCTTCACTGAATGGAGTCCCCAACTGGTACAAGGTTTTATGATCTTACTGTGCAGCTTTCTGCACCCTGCAAAGGGCCTCCACACCTTTTGTCCCTTGTATTCTCAGTTCCTGGTGAACTAGGCAGAGCAGTGAGGTTCACACGGATTCTGCAGTGGAAGCCGAGCTCAGGGCTTACGGTGGCAGGTGCAGAGGGGGGACTCAATCCATCCAGGTGGGAACATCTTCCCAGCCCTGTTCAATGGCTGTTCCTCTTTCTGTCCCCAGATCTTGAAGTATATCCTCAGTCGTGAGATCAAGGAAAAGCCACTCCGGAGTCTGTCCAGGAAGTTCACGGACTGGGCATACGGGCCTGTGTCGTCCTCACTCTACGATCTAACCAACGTGGACACTACGACAGACAACTCGGTGCTAGAGATCATCGTCTACAACACCAACCTTGATGTGGGTCTCTCAGGGGTGCTGGGGGAGGGCTGGGGACGAGGGGCTGGGCCTCAGGCCGCAATGGGAAGACCTATGGTACTAGCTGGACATGTCTGTAGTCCTCCAGTTCTTTACCTCGGTGGGGACAGTCAACACAGAAAGGGCAGGGCTAGGGCCGGTGCTGTGTTTACTTGTTCCTAGTTAACCTTGCTTTATAAACTTCTGTGGTGGGTGTCTCCTGGCCCCAGAATCCCGGGCAGTGTGAGACAGCGGGTGGGATGATTGGTGTTGATCTTCTCCATCTTGTTTCTCCTTCTCTTCCCTAATGGTTCTATAATCTCCCCTACCCACAGAGCAGGCACAGCTGCAGCAATCAGGGAGGCCTTCCTGGAGGAGGCAAGGGCTGGGGCAAAGATCACTGAAGCTGGAGGGGAAGTGAAAGGATCAGCAGTGAGAGGTTTTCAGCTTTTGGGGGGGAATTGAGGCAGCAGATTGGACCTTCATCATCCCCATGTTACCAAGAGCCATGCTTACTGGAGCCTGCCTTGTCTGGGGTCTCCCTGAACCCTCACAGCCTACTGGTTGGTAGGGCAGTTTAGTTGATTTCAGTTTTATGGATGAGGAAATTGAGGCCCTGGGAGTATTGGGGGTTTTCCTAAGGTTACGCAGTGAAGGGGCCAAGTTGGTTCCAGTCACGGCCCTTCCCCCTTATGGCTCTTGCTCCCCACTGAGCAGTGGGTCCTCCCACTGGAAGCCCAGCTTCTGTGGGGCTTGGCTGCTGCCTGGGGGCACTGGGAAGGAGCTGCAGGAGCCAGAAATTGCTCTCCCCACATTTCCAGCCAAACCAGCCTATGGGACAGAATGATTGGCCCCTTCTGCCAGGGGTGGTGCTGACTCAGAGCTCCCTTTGGAACAAGGGCCCTTTGAAAGTGGGGGTGGTGTTCTGCCCCCAGAACCGGCATGAGATGCTGACCCTGGAGCCCTTGCACACGCTGCTGCATATGAAGTGGAAGAAGTTTGCGAAGTACATGTTCTTCTTGTCCTTCTGCTTTTATTTCTTCTACAACATCACCCTGACTCTAGTCTCCTATTACCGCCCCCGGGAAGAGGAGGTACGTGGGCCTCTGAAGGGAGGCGGGTGGGGTGGTCATAGCTCCAAGAGCTTGGAGAGTCCCATGTGCAGATGAGGAAACTGAGGCCAAGAGTGACCAAGACATTTGCACAGCGTTCCCCAGTTGTCATCCTTCACAGCTTCTAGGGAATTGAATATGTCTCTGGTCCTCAGCAATTGTGGGGAAATCTGGAGGGTTGGAAGACCCAGGCTCCACCTAAATCTAGAGCTAATTGGGTGTTTCTGCCATGAGGGTAACAGAAATGGGAGGGGGGTTCCCCCACTCTGGGCCTCAATTTCCCATTCATTACACGGGGCACGGAGTTTTAGCTTTGAGTGTCCTCTAGGTGTCTGGATATGAATGGGTTCTGGAATGAACAAATGCCATGAGGTGTGAGAGGTCGTTAGCATGGATTGGTCTGTAGAGTTCTGGGTCCCACTATGGGTGGGGACAGGAGTGCAGAGCTGCCATTCTTTCTCTCCCATTGTACCGAGCTTGGGCTTCGTGTTGGCCTCCAGCTCAACTCGTGGTCTTGGCATGTGTGTGTGAATCCTACACCCAGAGGGGCCTTCCTCATTCCCTGTATTGCACCCATCCATTCCTTCCCTTCTTCCCAGGCCCTCCCACACCCCTTGGCCCTGACGCACAAGATGGGGTGGCTGCAGCTGTTAGGAAGGATGTTCGTGCTCATCTGGGCCATGTGCATTTCTGTGAAAGAGGTGAGTGGCCCACTAAGCCCTTTGCAAGGCAGGAAGAGTGACCACAGGCCTGGCTTTGATCCACCCTGCTCTGCCTGACTATGGGGAGGGGGGTTCTGGGGAGTACTTCCTTTCTAAGCTTTAGATTTTGTAGATCCAAAATTAGTTTCTTAGGCAGGCCTGTCCCACCTATCCACCCCTCTATCCCCCCTCTATCAGCCATCGACCCTCCAGCCACTCAGTGACCCATCCTCCTGTCTCTCCAGCCACACATTCAGTCACTTCTCTCACTGACCCAGCCCTTCATCTGGGTTTATCAATCAGTCCCTTGTCAACCATCCAACCAATGAGTCAACAGGTATATTTTGAACACCTTCTATATGTGGAGCCCTGGGGGGGTGAGAGGGAGAGAGGGAGTTTGTCCTCTTTAAACTCACAGTCTTGTGGGGGATTTCAGATAGGCACAAACATCTGGATTCTAAAATGGATGATGTAAAGGGCCCTGTGTGGGGTTCAGACCAGCACTCAGAGGAAGAGAGATGACTTTTATCTGGGGACAGGACAGGGAGGGAAGGCATGAGAGCAGAGGTGGTATTTAGTCTGCAAGGGCGGGATTTGGCATGAGGGCATTGGAGAGAAGGTCATTACAGAGTGGGCAAGGGGAACAGCATTAAAAGGCTCAGAGGCAGGAGAGCTAATCCATATCTTTTTTTGTTTTTTCTTTTAATTAAAATTTTAATTTTAATTCTAGTGTAGTTAACTTACAGGGTTATATTGGTTTCCTTTGTACGATATAGTGATTCAGCAGTTCTGTACAAGACTCAGTACTCATCACAAGTGTACTCGTAATCCCCTTTACCTATTTTCCCCCAGACCCTACGTTCCTCCCCTCTGGCCACCATCAGTTTGTTCTCCATGGTTAAGAGTCTGTTTCTTGCTTTGTCTCTATTTTTTCACTTTGCTCATTTGTTTCGTTTCTTAAATTTCACATGTAAGTGAAATCATATGGCATTTGTTTTTCTCTTACTTATATCACTTAGCATAATGCTCTCTAGCCCCACCCATGTCATTGAAAATGGCAAAATTTCATTCTTTTTTATGGCTGAGTAATATTACATTGTATATATGTCCCATCTTCCTTATTCATTCATCTATCAGGGGACACTTGGGCTGCTTCCATAGTTTGGCTATTATAAATAATGCTGCAGTAAATATAAGGGTGCATGTATCTTTTTGATTTTGTGTTTTTGTATTGTTTGGGTAGATACCCAGTAGTGTAATTACTGGATCATATGATATTTCTGTTTTTAACTTTTTTTTTTTCAGTTTTGAGCCTACCTTTTATTACTGTCGGGATGGGTTAAGTTGTGCCACAATAACAAATTAATTCGGACACCCATAGCTTTCACACAACAATTTAGTTCCTACTTATCATACAGGCACATAGTATGTTCATTTCACTGCTCAGTGAAATCCCCTTGGGGGCTTGGGGGAAAGTCCCCTTGGGGACTCAGGCTGATAGAGGGTCCTATATATATATATATATTTTTTTTTTTTTTTTAAATTTCATTTCTTTTCAGCGTAACAGAATTCATAGTTTTACACCACACCCAGTGCTCCATGCAATGCGTGTCCTCCATAATACCCACCACCTGGCTCCCCCAACCTCCCACCCTCCACCCCTTCAAAACCCTCAGGTTGTTTTTCAGAGTCCATAGTCTCTCATGGTTCATCTCCCCCCTAATTTCCCTCAACTCCCTTCTCTTCCCCATCTTCCCATGTCCTCTGTGTTATTTGTTATGCTCCGCAAATAAGTGAAACCATATGATAATTGTTTTTAACTTTTTGAGGAAACTCCACACTGTTTTCCACAGTGGCTGCACCAGTTTGCATTCCCACCAACAGTGCAAGAGGGTCCCTTTTTCCCCACATGCTCACCAACATCTGTTATTTCTTGTTTTTGGCTTTAGAAGCTAGGCTGTGTCTGGGGAATGGCAGGGAATTGTGTGACTGTGCTGCTTTACAGGGTCTGGGTGAGGATGAGGCGGGGGGAGTGAGAGATGTGAGTGGATTTGGGGGTGCAGCCACTCCTACCCTGGGATGCCTCTGATCCCGGGCATAGGTCCCCTTCTGTATTTCTCACCTGGGCTCTGGCTTGGCCTTCATGCCCTCCCCCTCACCGAGTCTCAGTCCTGAGGAAACACTGCCTTCCTCAGATCCTCCAGTGAGAGGCATGCAGAGGGTGCAGCTTTTCTTTCCTTTTTGGCCTCAGGGCATCGCGATCTTCCTGCTGAGACCCTCAGATCTGCAGTCCATTCTCTCTGATGCCTGGTTTCACTTTGTCTTGTAAGTAGGTCTGTCCCATTTGGTCACCACTGCACGGGCAGGGCCAAAGTCCTGTATGGTGGCCGATGTGTCCTCTGGAACCACACTCCCATGTCACCATGTCCCAGTCATTTGGCTATAGTCTCGTGGCCAGGGACCTCCTCTCCCTTCTAGTGAGAGAAGCCCATGGACACCCATGGAGAGGACCAGAAGAGCCTAGCACAGTGCCCACCATCAGGTTGCAGTGATGACTGTCTCCACCCTGGTAGGTGTGGCAGAGAAGGCAGGAAGAGGCTTAGTAGTGGTTTACTTCTTTAGGAAGAGATGGTCTGGGCCAGTTCCTCCTAGTTTTGCGGGGTCTAGAGGTTGCCATCCTGGACTCTGGCAGATCGGGGCTGGAAAGCACTAGAGAAATCATCAAGTCTCATCCATTGGCACAAAAACCAAAGCCCAGAGCAGGGAAATGAGTCGCTCAAGGTCACACCAAGCCTCGGTGGTGTCAAAGCCAGCTCCAGCCAACCCGTCACCTTCACCTTATGCTAGAGCAGGGGTGGCTACCACAGGGCCAGGACGCCCAGCTCAGCAGCCTCTCTGAATGAGGTCACGAGTTGACATCAGAGGCTTATGGGACACCTGTCTCTCAAGGAACAGAGGCTGATTCAACATTGCTGCCACCCAAAGGAAATAGGACTTGCAGTGTGGAAACGAAGTATGTTGGGCTCTTCAGCTCTGCAGATCCCACCAAGGTCCTACCTCAGAGTATTTGGGAAGCTGGGTCTATAGGACCTTAAATCTTGGCCCAATGTTTCCAAATACCTAGGTGTTTATTATATATGCACCTGCCTTCTAGAGGCATAAATGGAATTCTTCATCCCTGTGGGCAAGTGGGGTGCCCAGATATTGCAGTGAGTAGATGGATCCCATGATATCTCCCTCATGGGAGTCTTCCACCTTTGAGAAAATATGAGAATTCCAGTGAAGCGTTTGTTTATCCAGCCACTGGCTTTAGTGCAGACAAAAGGCACCAAGGCATTGCCCTGCTTTTCGGCTTCTTAGGTGTTTTGTTAACGAGGGATACATCGTGCTTCCTCACTTCAGTCTAAAATGCATCAATCGCCCAATCATTTGCTTTTCACTGCACATGAAAAGCAAGGTTGCCTGTGTCCTAACTTTAACTCATTAGATATTTTATAATCATGGAGACCGTCTGATGTTCTAAGCAATGGAGCTTTTTATCTGGATGTCTGCATCACTGATGATGAACGCGATGTTTAGGAGTTGATCTGGTCCTGTGTGTTTGTTATATGTTGTACTTTAAAAATTATAATGGTGGCAAAATATATATAACTTAAAAGTTGCCATCTTAACCATTTTAAGCCTACAGTTCAATGGTGTTAAGTACATTCATATTGTTCTGCAACCAATATGTTCAACAGAGCTATCATTTAACACATATTATAGTTGTTAAAAGACTTTTGTTATGATTGGCTTTTAAGTATAGACGTTGTTAGCTTTCGTCATTCTTGTTAAAAATGCCATCACTCACCTCCCTTAGTTTACTCCAGAGGTTCCCTGATCTATGTGGGCATCAGGAATTACATGTGTCAGTTAAGATATATGGGCTTCTGAACCAGAATCTCCTTGCATCCTCAGGATCTGTATTTTTAAAAAGTCCCTGCCAGCTGCAGCCCACCTGCTGTTGGCTCTGACACACGTCTGCTAATGTCAGCTGCAAGGCTGGATGTTCGAGTCGAGAGGGTTGGGGGCAACCTTACCTGTCTCTTCCGCGTTACTCTTCAGGGTGCCAGTTCGGGGGTGGAAGGGAGATCGGGGTTGGAATGTCTCCCCGGATGCTGAGAAGTAAGTAAGGCCCTTGTCTCCTGTGTCTCCTGAACAGTTTTGTCCAAGCTGTGCTTGTGATACTGTCTGTCTTCTTGTACTTGTTTGCCTACAAAGAGTACCTCGCCTGCCTCGTGCTGGCCATGGCCTTGGGCTGGGCAAACATGCTCTACTACACGCGGGGATTCCAGTCCATGGGCATGTACAGCGTCATGATCCAGAAGGTGCGTTGGGGGCTCGTGAGCATCACAGATACACAGGCATGTGTGTGGGGGGAGATGGGGAGTCCTCAGAGAATGTCCATTTTTCCAATGGGGAAGCAGGTTGGGAGAGAAGCCTGCTGCTCTCCCTCCCAAACACCACTGTCTCCCTTTGCTTGTGGCCAGGCTTTAAGAGTCTAGACCTTGAAACACCCGGGCTTGTTGGGCCCTGGGAAGGAATGATCTCACCCCCAAGCTGTGGTGTGCTGGTAAGTCTTTAACAAGTTTATCGCCCAAAGGATATTTACAAATAATAAACTATATAATGGCCTTTATTTAAATTCCACACAGCCAGAAGCATTTGTTGATTTTTCTTGGTCTCCTGTATCTGCTGCCCATTTATGGTTGCAAGTGACAGATATGTCAATATCGGTTGATGTTTTCTTTAAGGAGTAAGATGAAAGTGAAACAGCGCAGCCTTATGAGAACTTCCCTTGCTTGTCAATGATGTGAACTACTTACTCGCTGACTTGAATAATAGTTCTCAAATATTGGAAGACTACTTCATGAATGTTACTGTTTTATTCATGACACAACAGCTACAGATAGGACACATTTTAAAGTTTAATCTGCCTTACCATCATCTCAATCGCCATCTTAAATCTAGATCTAGACAGTCAGCAAAATCATGAGTCTGTGATTTGTCCCATTCCCCGATTCCCATAGTGTAAATCCTAGCACGGCTGATGTCCAGCTGCCAGGATGATGGAGTTAAACAGAGAGTCAGGAAGAGATGCTCAGTAATGCAAGATATAGTAGGTACGCAGTATGGCTGCCGGTGACGTAAATAAGCTTAGTCACGTAGATGATTGTAAAGTGAGTGATGAGTTTTGAATATTTATTATCTTTGTTTTTACTATAATTTACTTTAATTATAAGTTTAAGTGATTTAATTTTTCATAATGGTTCTGTTTAACAGCCAGGTTACAAAATTGATAAGAATGTAGCCGTCAGCTCTAATGAGCTGACATCAGGCCCCAGCACACCACCGCCCCAGGAAGCGTGAGGGTTTCCGACATGAGACGCTATGAAAAGAGGTGCTCACGTGCACAGTGAACCACCAGGGACAGGCACAGCCTATGTGCCAGAAGGGGGAGGGAGGAGAGCAGGAACGGAAGGGAAGGCTTCTTGGAGGAGATGGGACCCAGAGCGGAGCTTTGGGGCATCAGAAGGGCTTGCTAGGGGAAGGGAGAATGGTCTGGGGGAAGGCGTGGTGAGGGCGGGGGCTGAAGGAGGGTGGGAAGCAGTAAGGAGATCAGGGTCTAGTGAATATGTACTCAAATCTTACCCTTAAATCATGTTTCTCCCTTTATAGGTCATTTTGCATGATGTTCTGAAGTTCTTGTTTGTATATATCGTGTTCTTACTTGGATTTGGAGTAGGTAATTTATTTATAGATAACAGGAACTGCCACATTCGTAAAGCACTTTATACACATGTCAAAATGACAGCGTCCCCAGCAGCAAGTCACGTCACCTACCAGCGGAGCACTTGCCGTGCTTAGCATTTTCCAGGCATTGTCTTTTTATTTCTCTCAATATCTCGACCAAGGGGGAGTCATCGTCCCTGGTCGTAAGGTAACTGAGGCTTAGAATCAGACCTGTCACTCTTGTCCATCCACACTGTGGGGTGTGCCTCCCGCATTCACATCCAGCATCTTACGTGGCCCCCACAACCTGAGAGAGGATTGGTAGGTGGTGTTGGCCCCATTTTACAGACAGGGAAGCTAGAGTCTGCAGCAATGTGACTGATGGTCTTTGAAAAATAGGAGTAAATTAATGCATCGAGGTAAGTTCCTTTGGCTCCCCACATCATGTTACTTGTGGTTTGGTCCAGGTATATCTGTGAGGGCCTCTGCTCTCCTGGGGACTGGGGATGAGGAGCCCCCCTCTTAAAGTGTCTTCATTTGTACAACCTGATTTTATTTCTAGCTTCTGCATAGAGAGATATCATTGAATTTTCCCATCTCCTCCATCCCCCTACCCCATCCCTTATCCCCAGCCATGATCATTGGCATTTGAAATTAGGCAGACATTCACATCTTCTGGTACCTTTGCTGGGCCACAGTGTGTTTCTTTATTTGCTCCTTCACTTGCCTGTTTACTCATCCATGCATTTACTCACTCATTAATTTGACCGACCATCCATCCATCCATCCATCAACCTGTCTATCCAGTTAGCAATAAGCCACTGCTATGGTGTGTTAGAAAGAAGAGAAGAAAGAGGCCCCAGTCTTCTTGGCCAGGGGATCTCCCTACAGAGCGTGAGGAAGAGACTCAGGACCTTACATTCTTGGAGGAAATGACCCAGGCTACAGGAAGCTGGGAGCCCAAAGCGGGACACACAGAGATTATAGATTGCAACTCTGCAAGGCTGGGAGTGATCAAGGGCTGAATGGCAGAGTAGAGGAAGGAGAGAAGAGTGTGGGCTTTGTTAGGCAGAAATAGTTTTTTACAGGAGGTCATGGCAAGAGAAGCAGCCTGAGGAAGCTTCTAGCAGCTGAGAGAGGCGGGAAGTGAAATTTAAATAAGCAGAGAGGCTGAGGCTGTAGGCCTGCAGGGTGTGTGGGGGAGGGGCGTGACTGCACGTGCAAGTGTGCAGGAGCTTGTTGGGTAATTAAGCCAAAGGAGAACACCCTCTTCTGTCCTCCCAGCTCTGGCCTCGCTGATCGAGAAGTGTCCTAGTGATAATAAGGACTGTAGCTCCTACGGCAGCTTCAGTGATGCTGTTCTGGAACTCTTCAAGCTCACCATTGGTCTGGGTGACCTGAACATACAGCAGAACTCCAAGTACCCCATCCTTTTTCTGTTCCTGCTTATCACTTACGTCATCCTCACCTTTGTCCTCCTCCTCAACATGCTTATCGCCCTGATGGGAGAAACCGTGGAGAATGTCTCCAAGGAGAGTGAGCGCATCTGGCGTCTACAGGTGAGCCTGGCAGGGCCCCTGCTATGAGGGTCTTCCTGGGGACTCCATTCAGCACGTATGGACAGCTGTCTGTACCAGGAACCTGGGGTGGGGCCTGGGAATCTGCATCAGTTCCCTGTGGTTGGCCAGGTTTGGGGAGATCTTAGTCTAGGGTCCGGGCAGTATGACTAGAAGCAGCACAGGTGAGAAAAACTCAGGTTTACAGGCATGATCTGCTCAGAGTCTGGTGTGATGTGTGGATGTTGAAACATGACCTTTGATTGCATTAAGAGGAGTATATGGCATAGGACAATGGAGGTGACAATTTTGCACTCCTACATCCTGGCTGCAACATTCCTTATATGCTGGGGGCCTTACACACTGAGGACAGTAACCCACAGGATGGTCCAGAGCGGGTTACCAGGCTTAGGAGAGGACTTGGAAACTGTGTCTCACAAGAAATGGTATTGGGACTAGGGTTGAAAAAGGTAAGAGTTTCTTCAGGTATCTGCAGAGCTACTTGTGAAGGGACAGCTTCCTTCTGTGGCCCCAGATGAACTGAGGTATATGGGCAATGATAGGGAGAAAAGCTTTGCTTTGTCACAAGGAAGTTTCTAATTATTAGGGCCTTCTTAATTGGATTGTTGATTCCATTCAGGAGAGTTCTGACAAATTATTGATAGTTAAACGGTGAGGGGATTGCCAAGCCTGGCATGCAGGTAAGATTACACGATGTCAGCACCTCTCTTCACCGTGGGCTCCCAGGATCCTAACATTTTCAGTTAGGAAGCTCCTGGACTTCCAGAAACAGTGTTTATGTTGTGTTTAAAGTAATTTGAATACCTTTTCCTAACTTACTGGTTTTTCATTTTTGAATTCTGTAGATTAGCTGGACCCTTCGGATCTGTGCATTAAGCTTCCAGTTGGAGGTGGAGCTGGCTGTTGGGTGGTTGTGTGTGTGTGTGTGTGTGTGCATGTGTGTGTGGGGGGGTGTCTGCACACTCCTACAGAGCTGTGTTCCTGGGCCGGCTTCTCATTGACGTGCTTAGACTCATGTATGTCCCCAGAGAGCCAGGACGATTTTGGAGTTTGAGAAGATGTTACCAGAATGGCTGAGAAGCAGATTCCGGATGGGAGAGCTATGTAAAGTAGCAGAGGAAGATTTCCGGCTGTGTTTGCGGTAACAAAGGGCAAGGGGCCCCTTGGTGGGTGTCTTTGGGGGGCTCAGGAGAGAGGAGTCAGTGGATGTCAGAGAAATGGTGCTGTCCTTTGCTCCCAAACCACACCCGCAGTCAGTTCTGGCCTCCTTAGAACATGGAATTTGCTCCCATGTGGCTGCTAGCGCTGGGACAAAGCTTCTCCAGTTTCTGCAGGGAGAGGGAAGGAGACTGCTGGTGGCTGTTCCCCTCTCTGCCCGTGCAGCGACCTCCGGGGCCTTTCCCGGTCCACTCTCTGGTTTAGGAAAGATTTGCCGACCCAGCAGTCTCTGTCCTTCTCTCTAGCCTGTGTGGGTTCATGGAACACCAGGGGACCTGAGCCATGTTTGTCATGGGTGACTGGAGAGTGAGACAGCTACTTGGGACAGATATCAAGCTTTTTGGTTTTTAAAAAGTACCTGCACGTGCCATGACCAACTTTTCTGATGATGAGTCTACTTTATCCTCTGGCTGACTGCCTGACCTTATGGATGCCTTCCATGTATACCTCATTGTGCCCAGCTTCTCTGACGGAAAGTCCCACGCTGTGGAAACCACCATTTCCAGCTCTATAACGCTTACCCTGACGAATATCTCTAATGTTCACACCCTCATTCTGGAGCTGCTCCCTGAATGTGAACTTCAGCCAAACCATTGCCTCAGTTGCAATCTAGCACCTTAGACTCTGCCCACTCTTATTGGGGTCTGAACCCTAACTGCATCCTTCTTCCTTCTAGTGCAACCTTCACTCTAGTTTAGCCTTAAGCTTCTAAACTTCTACAAGTTTAATCCTCACACTGTCACATCTCAGCCTCGGCCCTCTTCCCCTCCTTCCCCATGGACTGCCTCTCAGCAGTAAGGCACAGCCGTTGATGTCTGAAAATGTCCCCTTGACACCTCTCTGAGTTTCTGGGCCCCACACACTGGGAGGGGACTGATCCCCGAGGTCTGGGAAGATGAGGAGTTTTAAACCCCAAAACTGCTGAATGACCATGTGAGGTGGGAGTCCCAGATCCCTGGGATGGAAAGAAGGGGAGCTGTTTAGAACACTCCAAATGTCATGCTAGTTGTTTGCCTTTAATGAGGTGCAGTTGAGAAGTAGTGAGAATGATTATCACACTTGCAGGATCAATGAGGTGAAGTGGACTGAATGGAAAACACATGTCTCCTTCCTCAATGAAGACCCGGGGCCCGTGAGACGGACAGGTACTGTTGCTGTCTCAAAGTGCTGACCATGCCTGTCTGACCATGTGACTGTGGGCAAACTGTGTCTGAGGGCCCTGATTTTGCCCATCTGCAAAATAGGAGGTTGAATTAAATGGGTTCTCAGGTCCCTTTCAGCTGTGACATTTTATATCCCTAGTAGGAATAACTTTTAACGGTCAGGTGCGGATAAAAGAATAAGGTGGTGTGCTAGACATGGAATCCCACATTACAGAGCACCACCTTTCTAAAATAGTGGTTTTGGTGTTTTGTTTTGTTTTGTTTTTAAAGCAGATTTCAGCAAAATCCAAGATTCTTCTAGAAGCAACAGCAAAACCACCCTCAATGCATTTGATGAAATAGATGAGTTTCCGGAGACTTCGGTGTAGAAGCAAAATCCAGAGGTGGTGTGAGCCTGGGCTGTCTGATGCTGCAGTCTGGGTCCTGGACTCCGTGCTAAGGGCCTACAGTAGAATGTGGCCTTGCACTGCATGCCCAGAAGTGGAAAGCAAACTCATGCCAAGTGGTGGCTGGGCTAAGAGGCAGCTGTCAGTCTGCTTGAATGGATTATTATTTTTTTTACTCAGCAAAGGGTTTGTGTAAACCCATGGCTAGGAGTCCTTGAAGTCCAGGGCGAAGGCCTGAGCTCACCAACTGCAGGACAGCTTGGCTGGGAGAAAGGGGTGGCAGGTGAGGGGCAGAGGCCTGAGGAGCAGAACTTCCTTCCTGCCAACATCTCCTTGACAGCCCCCAGCCCCAGCCCTCACTTTCCACTGTCTCCCTTACTGTGACTGGGTCTCCTGAATTTAAGCGATTCTTGATCCCATCCCATCCCATCCCAGAACAAACAGGACTGAACTAAGTCGGAAGTCCTGAGGGTCGAAGGGACTGAGCTATGGAAATGCCCTTCTGGATCCTTCAGGGAACAGGAAGCTACCCTTGGAATGAGTGCCTTGGTACCCCAAGGCTCAAACTGTCTCAGACTAAGAGACATTTTTAGTAGAGTAATTAACACAGGGTTTTTATTTTCAATAGAGAAAAAACATTTCAGTTTTGAATGAAAATTACTTCAGATGAAGTATGTGATTTTAAAAGCTGAGAAACAGATTTGGGGATTTGAGGCTGGATATAAGTATTATATACTTGGCCTCAGCGTGGCCAGAGCAGGGACAGAAAGCTTTTCTTTACACACACAAAAGTCCACATGAGACGTGCCAGGCAGGGCCTGTGTGGGCTGCTGTGACCTGGTAGAAGAACTTGGCTCTTGTCCTCGTTCTGGCCCTGCCGTCATGCATGCCTCCCAGCTGGGAGTGGGGCTTCTTCTGATACAGAAATAGCAGCTGCTCTGTTTCCATGGTCTTAAATCTCAGAGGTTACTATTATATATCAGTACTTCTCATTGGAGGAATTTAACAAAATACCCAGAATGCTCTGGTATTAAATGTTTTTGTTAACTGTGAATTTTGAGGCTGAAGAGAGGGAGTGTGAGAAAGGAGTGTTTGCCAAAACATAGGGCTTCTTTTTAGAGCCTCATCCTCTGATTTTTCTCCCCCTGAAATTACGCAGAGTCAGTCTGAGGCAGAGGTGAAGTGGGGATGGGAGACTTCTTCCGGATCACTGGAACTTAAACAACTATAAAATCTGCTCTGCCTTAGGAATCCGGTCGAAGGATTCATGTGAGAGTTTCTGGAGGCGGGATTATCAAGGTATTAACCACGAGTTTGAATTTTAAAGGACATGAAAATAAATTTGGCCTTTTAGACAACTTGGCAATTGGCTAGTGAAGCTGACTTGAGGCAAACCGAGGAGTGTGAGCCAAGCACTCTGGGCCACTCTGGGCCCTTTTCTCCACTCTGGGCTGCTCTGTGTGCCAGCTTCCCTGGGTGAGTGGACACTTGGCCTTTGTGTCCCTGATGAGCCGGGGCTGGGAGAGGGGGGGTGGGTCTAGGACGAGCCTGAGACCTGCACGCTTCACCTCAGCCCCTGTCCTCCCAGCTGAAACTGACCAGGGCTCTAAGCTGTGGTGCTCAGAGCAAGCTCTGGTGTGAGCAGGGGTAGCAGGGATGAGGTATGTTCTCTGGAAACAGATGATTGAGGGAGAAGGGTTGTCCTGGAGGCAGGAGGAGCACCTGTGTTCCAGATGGGCAGAAACAGTGCCAAAGGAAATTTCAAGGACAAAGATTTTGGTTCCCTCCAGTCTAGCAAATGCTCCAGATATTGAAGATGCTTAAGCAGAACTCATTAGGCATGTTGTTAAGGATCCCAGTCAGATGGACTGTGAGGTCCTTTCAGCCTGGAGGTCAGCATCCTGTGTCTGGAGTTCCCTACTTGTGTATATCCAGAGCAGATGTCCTGGTCTGAAGGGCAGCCATTGGGATGCATGTGCCATGATCTGGGAATTCCAGGATTGTTTTGATTTGGATAGGAATGGATGAAGTTGCACAGCTCTCCATTTCCCACTTGAACAAAGGCTGTGGGGTGAGGCGAATGGAAATCAATAATGGGATCTTGGTCCTCTCACGCATCTGAAGAGCTGTCATCTGTGGATCTGGATGGAATTTTTGGCAGGGGCATTTTTTGTACCGTATTCATCCCTGAAAGACTTTCAGCCAAGGTCATCTGAGCCTGGGTAGGTTTACCAAGGCGAAAGGAAGCAATGAGTCAAAGATCATTGGTTTGAAAGAATCAGTTCCGTTATTTTATACCTGGAAACTAAAGACCAGAAAAGAAAGTGGACGTGCTGAAAGCCAGACAGCCACGCAGGAAGTCACATCAGAACTGCTGGAGCCAGAGTGCTCTGACTCCTGGGCCACAGGTTTCTCCCAGCACAGTTTCAACATAGTTATTCAGTAAATTTGAGCCTGCCTTTGTGATTGCCACATATATTACATCAGGGGGCTAAGGGATTTTGCTCAGATGATTCATGTTGATAGTCTACATTGTCCCAATGATCCCTAGGACAGGTTTAAAACTCAAATGTGCACATAGGTGTGCACAAACGACACACACACTCACACATACACACACATCACACCTAATCCACTGGCATATCAGGACATCTTAAAACTTCAGGATTTACATTTCAGTAATTTAAGGGATAGGCATTTTTCCAGGGATGGAATCCCCCATGCTCAGATAATGGTTTTGGCTGGGAGTTTTCCTTTGGCTAAACTGCCTCAGGAGGAATCTATTATTCTAGACATTATGTGATGTATGCACCTGGAATAAAAATGCTGCTTAGCTTCCTCTCTGGGATGTAGCAGAAGGTGTACGAGATTGTACTGTGAAGTAATTAAACTCTTAGAAGGCTCCTGCCTGAGAGAGCCCAGTATTATTGAAGTTCCTTTCCTTCCTCAAGGCCTGGTTTAACTGTGTCCTTTTGCTCTGGGAGGGGCCCAGGTGGATGGGCCGTATTCCTGGCCTGTAAGCCATACTTGAGTTTTGCATTGATTTACATGTTTATACTGTGATCGTGGTTCCAAACATAGAATTATCAGCTTGTTCTCATTGAATGTGCCTGATCCTTGTCAATTTTAATTCACATACTTGTTCTTAGTGTTGTGTGTGTGTGAAACTCTGTGTTTAATTAAGAAGTCATAAATAGAGTAAGAACATTCTAGTGCCATTGAAGAAATGCTTTCATGATTTCCAATAAATATTTATTTTGCCTTGCTATGATTGTAGTTTATCCTTTGTCTTATGTATGCCACTATGAAGACCAACTAGGAATCCTAGAGTGTTGCTTAATCTAAGGCTAAAGGAAAGCCCACTTTTTGGACCTGAAATATTGGTCCCAACTCAGGGACAGAGTCAGCACACTGTGAGACAGGTCACCTTTGAACAGTGTTTACATCTCACAATATATTGATGTCCAATACCCTAGCTGAACCACTCAACAACTCTAGAACCAGTCTGAGTTAAAGAGGGACTAAGGGAGTTGAAATGACATGCCCAAAGTATCAAAGCCAGAAAATGTCAGCAGCTCAGGTTTACATGACCCCCAAGCAGTGCTCTGTCTACCATGTCCTGCTGCCTATCAATTTAGTGTGGCTATAAAACCATGGCTCCATGTAGAGATCAGAAAGTATAAATCCCTTCTGTCCACTTCACAGGACCTTTGTGAGGAGGCAGTGATATTACTATAATTACTGGCCAACTCATATGTTTAGTCATTTGAAAAATTCTCTTGTTATTTCATAAGGATGGCAGTTTTTAACTTGAATGCCAAGACACTGCTGTGTCTTGATGGGTTGCAGAACTTGCAAACAATTTATTATTCAGTGATCTGCTGCATTTGTTGAATTATTTACTTAATCCAAACAACTCCTAGAGCAGCATCCTTCACTGGGATGTGTCTTCCTGAATGGCAAAGAAATGGGAATTGTACATAATCTACATCCTAACTCAAATAAGCTTCAGCTTCTAATCTAGGAATGTGCTATCCATGGGAACATTCTGGGTGGACTCATAGAAAAAGGGTGGAAACCCCTCTTAATAGGATATATTCTGGGAATGGGATGTCTAGGTCAATGGATATGAACAGTTTTATGGCTCTCAATATTGTAAAAAGTTACCTTCCAAAAGGTATTTTGCAACTTAAGCCTTTAAGATCATATGTTTCCTATTTATAAAGCTTTTCCTATCACACTGGTTATATTAATAACACAGTGTTATAGGTTTGATGAGTATTATATCCCCATTTAACAAGTGGAGAAACTGAGACTTGGAGAGACATGGAATGATACGTAAAGGTCACAATGTTTTTTCCTGGGCCATGGGTCCAGGTTCTCTGAGGTTTACTAGCTAGTGCTAGTCAGTCGTGCTAGCCTAGCCTGAGTCACATTTAAGAATACGTCTCTTCCAGGTAAAGGGAGTGTGGGGGTGGGATAGGGCTTCAAGAAGAGGGAACAGTGTGGGCAAAGACCTTAAGTACCTTAAGGTACTAGGGAGCTTGATGCAGCTGAGGATGGAGAAATCTGTGTAGCCAAACTGCTGGGAACAAAGGGACAAGTGACATGAAATAGGGCTGGAGAGGTAGGCAGAGGCCAGAGCACATAGGACATGTTCAGCTCTCATATCAAGTTTACAGGAAGCTACTAATAGGCTTTACAGAGAGGAATGATTAAATCTGAACATTCCCCTGTTTTTGCAATGGGGTTGCAGGCTTAAAAGGGTATATGTTCCCCTCTGCCATCCTTTGGGACATAGTTATGTTTGAAGAGTGTACAACGAAGTGAATTTCAATTGAGAGTGATGGGCATACTCAGGGAGTGGCTGGGAGAAAAGGAAAGAAGGCAAGGACATTGGTGGACTATGAAGACACTTCAGTAGAGAAGGGATGTTTAAGCACACTCAGTCGACTAAACTTTACTGAGCACTTATAGATTGCAGACACTGGAAAAGATATCGGTAATGTCTTCAAGATGGGATGAAAGCAGAGAGGTGCAAAGGGGCAGGCCAAAAAGTCTTTAAGATGAAAGGAGAGTTAAGGAGCATTTTGAAGGAAGAGGAGGCATTAGCTGGAGCAAGGGCCGAATGGGGGTGAGGGGTAGAGGAAGGAGGGAGAGAATTCTGAGTGGAAGGACCAGTCTGTGTGAAGGCATATAGGAATAAAACAATGTGAAACGGGCTAGAACAGAGAGGACCTGAAAGTCAAAGCATCTAGAGAGGTTGTGGGGGAGAGAATAGTAAATCATAAAAGGCCTCTTGTATTAGGAATTTGAACTTGAATAACTTATTATTCTGTGTTGGGCACTGTGCTAAGTACTTGTCTGTATCAGCCCACTTATTCTCTATAATAATTCCAAGAGAGGGACACTATTATGATCACCCCCATTTTACAAATGCAAAAACTGAGTGTGCAGACTGTTAGAAATAATCAAAATAGAATAAAACTGAAAGTGGTTAAAACCAAATAGCACTATGCTCTAGATTTTTAAAAAATCACATTTAATTTAGAAACTTTGGATTCAGTAAGTACTGAGTCAGAAGAAATAAGAGTTTGCATTGGTAAAATTTTATAGGTAACTAAAATTTGATGGAAGAGTAAAAGGACTCTGGTCAACATTTACATCTGGAAAAAACTGACCCAGAAAAATTGGACTCGGACATAAAACAGAAGGTATTTTCACAGTGGGGGAAGGAAGATTGGTAAAACTTGTTATGTATGAAAGCTCATTGATAAATTGAATTTTTACTTCAGAATTCAGAAGGAAGAGAGTTTATTCCAATAAAAATCATTTTGGCAAAGTACAAAAATATTGGTGCTGAAAAATTTAGAAACAGTTTATTTGCATTTTATAAAACACTGAATATGAAAATGAAATTGGCTTAATGGGGTTTGCTCTGGAAGAATGAGATATCTTTGTTTCCAATAATATTAGTATGATTTTGGTACATATATTTAAAACCATAAACATGGGTTCATTTGGGTCCAAATCATAGGATAAAAACTCTCTTTAACTCGGGCCGTGGGGGCCTAAGAGAGGAGACAGGCATGGTTCCTGTAGGGGCTGGAGGGAGAGGGAGAACTTTGAGGAGAAAAATCAAGAGAGGGGAGGGATTTGGGCAAGTCAATCATGGGCGCTTTCTTGAAAGAACACATTTGATCAGAGACATGAGTTTGGGTCACATTTCCACTAGTGTCCACAGCCCTCTGCTATTTCTGTCTTCACCACCTATGCTGTAGGAGCCCAAAGACTTCCTCACATGTTGGCTGGGGACAAAGGCAAGTGCATTCCTTCAAACTGAGAAGCGACAGTTGGAGGACTATGCCTCTTCCAGATTTTCCCAAGTTGGGAAGGGATGTCAGCTTCCCAAGGCGCTTGTGAGATGTCTGGAGGAGGCTCCCCGCTCCCAGAGGTCAGCGCGGAACAAGCAACCATGTGAGAGCAGCGATGCTGTGTGTGGGTTACTGTCTTTCTGTGGACAGAGGTCCATTCAGTTTCTAATCAGCCCTCATTTCTTGTTCACATTTCATCTTCAAAAGAGCAATTAAAAATCTCCTATGGATATCACAACTATTGGTAAAGTTTACAGATGGGATACTTAATATATTATCATTAATTCAAATGTGAAAAATTTAAAAATAGCCAAGTCTGCATCATTAGTTCCTAGTAGCATTTATACATTACTTGAAAACACATTTAATTCTATGCTCAAATTAATAACTTTTTAAAGATAATATCCATTTCAATTTTGAAATGTGAATTTAAAGGTGGTTTTATTCAGAATCTTAAACTATCAAAGTATAATATATAAGGAGCTATACAGAAATAAGAAATGCACCTCTTTGAATAAGCTACCTATCCAATATGATACTTTTAAAGATACTCATTAACTCATTTATTCATTCATTCAGAAAATTTGCCTCACTGCCCACTGTGTGCAAGGCCCTGGACTAGGTGCTACGGGTATGAAGCTGAAGAAGGCACGATCCTGCCCTTCAAGAGCTTACAAACTAGTAGAGATACTGTACAACAGGGGGCTAGAAGTAATTCCTAATGTAAAAAGGAGCGAATACTCTTTGCACTGAGTGTTAGTTTGGTTGTCTTTGCGAAAGCTTCTCTCTTTTCATAATACGCAGCCTCATTTACAAACACTGGGTACACAGTATTATCTCCGCCCAATGGAATTATCTGTCCGTCAAGAGTTAAAAACACAGGATCCCCAGGGTGCAGCGGTTTCCAGTCTTGATCCTCTCGGGAAACAATTAAAATAACGTAAGTTACATTTGGTTTTTTTCCTTGTTTTTAAAGTTTTAAGCCGGGCTCTAGACAACTAACAGACTGTAGCACTGTATAAATAAGGAGATACCTGACAGATGTGTTGGGAAGCACACCATGATCTCACTAAACTGAGGCTGAACCATTACTTTGGGCTGCAGTTTTAAGAGTTCGCATTTAATTTTTATAACTGATACATGTAATTAGAGTTTGCCTCAATACCAAGTTTGTCTTGAATGTTGCCAAGGAAATTTAGAGTATGAAAGGACAAAAATAACACGTGTCTCTCTAAGTGTATATTCTACCTGTTCAGCAATATTTAGGAAATACCATTAAGACCCTTCAGTGTGCTGGGCATCATACTGCTGGGGATGTGAAAATGGTACCACTGTGCCTGCCTGCAAAGGGATTCTACTTGGATGGGCTTCGAGCATAGACAGTGGGGGTAGGTTGGGGCAAATCTAGGATAAGGTGAGTGTATTCTGTGGTAAAAACTGAGTTATCTGAAATGTCCCACATCAGGGATCTGGACCTCTGAGCCCTCAAACCCCAATGCTGTCACACCACAGGAACCCTAAACCAGTTCTTCCCAAACTTTGACATGTTTGCAGGTGGTGTATGGATTTTGCTAAAATGCAGATTTGGATTCTATGGGTTTGGGACAGAGCCCACGAGTCTGCATTTCTAACATTTCCCAGCAGCACATGGGAGTTTATTAGAAAAGCACAATTTCATTCCTCACTGCAAATTTACTAAATCGAAATCTTCATGTTAACAAATCCCCAGATATTTACATGCACAACATTAAAGTTTGGGAAGCACTGCATTATGGCAATTTTCTCAACCACGATCACACATTATAATCACCTGGGATGTTTAAAAAATATAGATGAGTAGAAGGGCTGCCTGCACCACAGATACATGAAACTAGAATCTCAAGGGTGGGGCTCAGGCACCATTAATTTTAAAACATTTATTTCAAAATTTACATAGAGTAAAATTTATTCATTTTTATGCACTGTTCTATGAGTTGGGATATGCACAGTAGAGAGTCAGGTAAGCACAGAATATGGAACAAAGGTGCATGATTCCATCACACCCCTCCCTCACTTCACTACTTATAGTTCCCTGTTGGCTGGTTTTGTTTTTCAAAGCCCCAGGTGACTCTGTAGGACAGCGTGTGAAAAGCTGCTCTGGACCAGTGATTTGCAGCCAGAGATGTGCCTCTGGAACAAGTGACACAGCTGCTTTGCCACACCTGCAGTGATGCCAAGGTCAGGCAGGGCTACCCAGACTGGAGCCATGGGAAAATCACCTGGTGAGCCTAACTGATATCCGGTGCCCACCTTGATAAATTAAATCAGAATCTCTGGGGATGGGACCTGGGAATCAAGATTTTTCAAAGCTCCTCAGGTGATTCTACTGTGGACTAAGTTTTGTTTTAAGATTTTATTTATTTATTTGACAGAGAGAGAAAGCACTGGGGGAGCAGCAGGCAGAGGGAGAAGCAGACTCCCAACTGAGCAGGGAACCTGACGTGGGACTCGATTCCGGAAGTCTGAGATCATGACCTGAGCCGAAGGCAGAGACGCTCAACTGACTGGGCCACCCAGGCACCCCTCCTGTGGTCTAAGTTTGAGAAGCACTGTGTTGGTGCTTTTGTAATGGGCTCCCGGCATTTGGGGGTACATCCTTGAGGTCACTCCAGTGAACATCCTGATTAAGAACCATCACTCTTAGATTAAAACCTGGACTGTGTCTCTTGCTCCAGGGCCTACCGTCCTCTCTGTTCACCCCCTACTCTACACTGACACTGGTCTTGCTGTTCCTCAAACACTCCAAGTTTCTTCCAGCCCCAGGACCTTTGGAGTTGTTCTCCACGTGGTTGACTTCTCGTGGTCCAGGATCTAGCTTCAATGCCATCATCTCAGAGATGGCTCTTTCAGACCATTTCATCTAATAGGAACCATCTGCTAGCCTCTATTATTCTGTTTATTTCTTTTATAGTACTCATTACAGTTTGAAATGAACTGGTTTATGTATTGTTTACTTATTCCTGGTGTACTCTCCCCTGATTGGTATGGAAGCTCCATGAGGGACTTTGTCTATCTTGAATCTCAGGGCCCAGAATGGGCTTAGTCATTCAAATATATTTTTTGCAATAACTAATGAATCACTTTTCCTCGTAGAATACAGAGCCATCAGAACAACACTAACCTTCCTTTCAACACCTACCGCTAACCCTGTTTGTTAACTGTTCTCTGCCTCAATTCTCGGCCTCCCCACGATGATTTTTGTACTATTCAAGGATCCCCGAGGAATACAAATTCTTTAAAAAATCCTGTGCTGTACTCAGTTAGGAAATCAACATCTTGGCCTCTGTTTCTGGACTTGCTATTTTTGTTATCTGTAGGACTTCCTCTTTCTCCCTCTTTATCTTTCTTTCCTTTAAATCACTGCCCAAGGTTCCTCCTGGTGTCTACTTGGATCCCACAAAGGCACCAAGCACAATTTGTTCCAATTATCTATATTTTTGGGCAGGCTACTTTCTAAAGTTGTAAGTCTGGATGACTAGTATTAGGGTCATTAAATAGGAATTTAAACTGGATCAGTGGTTCTCCACCTTGATTACTCAGGCCAATAAGATCAGATTATCTGAGTGGGATCCTGGCATCATTATTTTTCAAAGGCTCTCTAGGCAATGTGTAAGCTGAAAGCCCCAGATTAGATAATCCACAAGGTCTCCTCCATCTCTGGTGTCTAAAGGTGAGTAGGATACTCACAATGGGAATGGATGTTTTAGCTTTTTGGAATCTTTGCTCCTCCTTTTTTCTACCATTGCCTTTCCCAGCTTTAAACTCTCCCAAGAGTCTTTTCTTCTCCCTTAACTATGCCATAATCGATCAAGCCAGACAAGGAACAGATACTAGGGTTCTGAGGAGAGTGAAGAACGTGGCCGAAAACATTGCAAAGGAAGAAATTTGAATGCTTTGCTCTAACTTATTCAGTGCAGAGCGCAGGAAGGTGGCAGCAATGTGATCAAACTGCAAAGAACCTTAGTTCTAGATTTGCCATGGATAGCTATAGGACTATGGGGAAGATCTAACTTCTGAGCCTCTCTTTTCTTTAAAAAACTTTTTTGAATGTAGTTGACACATAGTGTTACACTAGTTTTAGGTGTACAGCATAGTTTATACTACGCTCACCCCAAGCGTAGCTACTATCTGTTAGAGTACAATGCTATTACAATAGCATTGACCATATTCCCTGTGTTGCCTTTTACTCTGTGACTTATCCATTCCATAAGTGGAAGCCTGTGTGAACCTCAGTTTTCTTAAGTTAAAATAGATACACTGATTCCTGCCCATTGCACTTGGGCAGGATTTTCACCTTCCCTGAGAGGCTTTGCCTGACCCCTTCCTCCCTACATCATTATTCTGCTATAGCATCTGGTTATCTTGATTTCTAAACCAGAGTTTAGCATTTAGTATATCTGCTCTGTAAATACCACAAAAGTATTTGTGTACCCCCAGAGCCAGCATGGATCTACTCAGAAAATATTTACTGAATGAAGGTTTGAATACCCTACCTATACTGTACTGTTTTGGAGAACACAAATGAGCTAATGTATGTAAAATGGTTTATAAACTATAAAGTTCTATTGGAAGGTGGAGCATCATTATTTTGAATACTTTAAAGAAACAGCAAATGTTACCTGCAGATTAGGGTGGATAATAGCAGCAATATCTCCATTTTCATTCCTGGGATAATCAACTTTCTCCAGTATTTTATAGACTTCAATAGCACATGGAGGAAATTCTTTCCCTATGGTGAAAATAATATGTATATTTGGTGACTAAAGATGCCTCTTGAAAAAAAAGGAAGTTGACACTTTAAGGGAAAAACAACAACAACCAAAAAATGAAGACAGTTACAAGAACATATCATTTTAGTTAAGGATATTCATAAACAACATCTGGCCAAAAGAAGTTCTCAAACTACTCCTATTCGTACATTGTCCACAAATACACTAATGGATAGAAGTAGAAAACAGGACTTGAGAAGCCAGTGTAGGAGAAAAAGAGGCTAGGATGGAAGTCAAGATACCCAGGCTTTAATCCAGCTGTGTAATCTTGAGCAAGATGCTTAACTTCTTGAGGCTCACTTTCTTCACCTGTTAAATGAAGATTTTTAATTATCTTATCTTGGAGGTTCCTTCCAGCTTTGACATTCTATGATCACACAACCTCAGGAAGCCTTACAGCAGGTTAGAGGACTTCAGCATTGTGCCCCTTCTTTTAACATAGTATTGTGAGAGACAGGGAAACGGCAACCTGCCAACAGTGGGGTCCTCCTTCCAAAGATGCAGCAACATCAAACAGCCCAGAAACTTGGAAAAGAAGTAGTGTACATGTATACCAGGCAACTCTGAGTAAACAGGATGAAGTTTCATCCAACATAGGGCTCGTAGTGCACTATGGTTGCAACTCAAAGAAAAATCTTTTGTCTTTAGAGCGGAAAGTGCAGCCAGGGTTGGAATGTGGTAACCTGTGATCACTTCTGTATCAGTTAGTTTTTGCTGCTTAACACACTTCCCCAAACGCAATGGTGTCATACAAGGACCTTCAATTTAGTCATGACTCTGTGGGCTGTTTGAGCAGTTTGTCTGGTTTAGGCTGGCTTGCTGATTTCTGACTGGCTTGCTCATGTGTTTGTGGTAAGCTGGCAGGTGAGCTGGGGGCTGGATGATCTAAGATGGTCTTACTCTCATGTCTGGCATCTGACAGGCCTATTGGCTAGAGCTAGGGTGTCTGAGTCCTCTGCCTCATAACCTCCCATTATTTAAGAGGCTAGGCCAGGCTGATCCACATACTGGCAAGAGGAGCAGGAGAGCAACCCCCAGAGTGCAAGTCCTTTTCAAATTTCTTCTGTGACACAAAACATGTAAGATTCAGGAGGTAGGGAAATAGACTCCATTTCTTGGTAGAAGGATCTAAAACAGGACATTGTAAGAACATGAATGCAGAGAAGGAAAGAATTTGTGGCCATTTTTACAATCTATCCCACCTTTCAGGCGAAGATGGAAACTTATCAGGTGTCCTCTCTTTAAAGCAGAAGGTCCATTGGGAGTAAAGGAAAAAGTGGTAGAAAATAAAGTAGCATGTTTTTGCTACTTTGAATCTCAAAGTGTGAAGGAGCCTCAAATGCCTAACTTCATTAGTGCTTGAGTATTCCCCATCTCTTTCTGGCCCACTGGTGGTCATCTTACTCTAGCTCGGACAGCTTCACAAAGTGTGGTCAGTGTTGTTAATTAGAAATTTATGTCTGTAGGTAACTCTATCCCACTGATTCTACTCTGCCCTCAGTCACAGAAAACAAGTCTACTTGCTTTCCAATATAACACTTCTAAAATTCCAATATAAAGTCTACTTTTGCTGATCTAAATATTCTTTTTTTTAAAAAAAGATTTTATTTATTTATTTGACAGACAGAGATCACAAGTAGGCAGAGAGGCAGGCAGAGAGAAAGGGAGAAGCAGGCTCCCTACTGAGCAGAGACCCAGATGTGGGGCTCGATCCCAGGACCCTGGGATCATGACCTGAGCTGAAGGCAGAGGCCTTAACCCACTGAGCCACCCAGGCGCCCCTGATCTAAATATTCTTATTCAGTACTCCTACGTGGTCATATTCATGAGGTTCTATGTGAAGGTACTTTGTAAACTCAAGTTCTGTGTGTGTCTTAGGGATTACTCTTATTTTGGTTTTCAAACTTTTTAGCATTCTTAATTTACTCCTTGGCTAACCACTAATATGGACTCAGAATTTATTCACAGTTCCCCAAGTGGTGTTTATTCAATGCAGGAGAGAGACCATCACCTCCCGGATTTTTTTTTTTAACATAAAAGCAAACTTTGTACCTGTAATGTATTTAACTTAAAGCATTTGCTTCAGACAATTGTTAAAGATTGTCAGGACTTTTTGGATCCACCTCCTGACCCTGAATATTTTCCTGCAAGCTTCCTGCCACCTTTCATTTATATATAAGCTTGTCACATATATCTTTATCCAACTTACTGACAATTTTGAGTAGCACAGAGTCAAGGACGGAGTTCTTCTGCACATTTCTAGAGATTTTTCTCTAGGTGGTTATCTCTTTGTCAGCATTCTTTGGGTAACTGTGCTCTTTCCATGTTAGTTAAAAACCCACAAAACTAAAAAGTTATAGTGGTTTAACATTTCTGAACTGTAGAATCTTTTGCTTAAGTTAAATGTTACATGGAAGAGCAATAAAACAGTAGAACTGCTCTGGAGCAACTGTCCTGGAACTGTCCCAGAGCTACTGGGCAGCTAGGAGACCCCCACCCCTGGAGTAGGATTCTGTGGACTCTGATTCGGAAACCATGTTTCTCCACTCAGGTTTGTGGCCTTCTACCTGGTTCATCATTTCTTAATGTACTGTAGTCCCACACTTATTATTGGAAGGGTTTCTTGTAAATTAGTGGTGAACTTCCCAAGGGAAGGTCCATTCAATGGACCAGGTCCATTCAATGCTATCGACCCTGTCCTCAGACAAAGGTGGTAAAAATCTTATTTTCAGTCTTTATGACTTTGGAGTCAAAGGATTCCTAAGCAGAAAACAAATTCCTGTGATTGAAGTAGGGTGCACAATCTGACATTAAGGAATTAAATCCCCCAAGACACTGAACTATTCTTCAACCTTGTCACTATAATGACCAACTCCACAACAATTTCGATTCAGCCTTCTGGAATAATTATTTCCATAGGATCTTCTCTCTCTCTCTCTTTTAGGAATATTTAAAAGTTTACAAAATTTTAAAAAAGATTTTATTTATTTATTTGACAGACAGAGATCACAAGTAGGCAGAGAGGCAGGCGGGCGGGGTGGGGGGAAGCAGGCTCCCCGCCAAGAAGACAGCCTGATGCGGGGCTGGGATCATGATCTGAGCAGAAGGCAGAGGCTTTAACCCACTGAGCCACCCAGGTGCCCCAAAAGTTTTTTAAATTTTATTAAGTTTTAAAAATTTTAATTCCAGGATAATTAATATACAGTGTTATATTAGTTTCAGGTCTCTTTGGTTTTAATTATACTTTATTTTTAAATTTTAAAGGAAATCAGAGAGGGAGACAAACCATGAGAGATTCCTGACTCCCTCCAGGAAGCAAACCTAGGGTTGCAGAAGGGAGGGGGGTAAAGGGATGGGATAACTGGGTGATGGATATTGATGTGATGAACCCTGGGTGTTGTACACAACTAATGAATCACTGAACACTACATCAAAAATTAATGATGTACTATATGTTTGCTAATTGAACTTAAATTAAAAAAATTCTTTTGAAAGAAAAAAATTCATTTTTTTAGTAATTTTAGTAACTAAAAGACTTTTTTTGCTGCAGTTTTAGGTTTACCAAATAAATAAGCAGATAGTAGAGTTCCATATATCACCCTACCACCAGCCCCATTTAATTATTTTTTAATTACACAAATAATAAATGAATGCATCATTCACCTTGAAAACAATAAAAACAAAATTAATCTGTTTTTTTCCTCCCCTCCCCAATAATCATGGTTATCAGTTTGGTGTATTTTCCTCTAGAACTTTTCCTGTGTATTAAGATATATGTGTAGATGTATTCTAGCAAGCATTTATTACTATTATTATAATTATTCTAAGCAAATTGGTATACTGCATGTTTTGGTCTGTAGCTTCTTTTTTTTTTAATTTATTTATTTGTCAGAGAGAGAGGGAGAGAGAGAGAGCGAGCGAGCACAGGCAGACAGAGTGGCAGGCAGAGGCAGAAGGAGAAGCAGGCTCCCCGCCGAGCAAGGAGCCCGATGTGGGACTCGATCCCAGGACGCTGGGATCATGACCTGAGCCGAAGGCAGCCGCTTAACCAACTGAGCCACCCAGGTGTCCCTGGTCTGTAGCTTCTTTTCTATAATTATCAATATATTTTGAAGATCTTTCCACATTAGTTTATTTAATTGTTCACCAATGGATCGACATTCAGGTCATTTCTATGTTTTGCTGTTACTATGACACTGATACCCACCCTTGTGTATGTCGTATTGGGTGTGCATGTGTTTGTGTTTCTTTGAGATATGGAAATGCTGGATCACAGGATTTGTGTATTTTAGAAAGTGGATACTGTAAAAATTATCTCTAAAGTGCCCTTACCAATTTAAACTAGCAGGGAGGAGAGCATCCTCTTTTCATATACACTTATCAACAGTTAATATTATCATATTTTAATATTTTTTTCACTCTAATGGGAGAAAATGGCTTCTCATTTTAATTTGCATTTCTCTGATAACTAGTAATATTGGACATCTTTTTATACATTTACTGGACATTTGAATTTCTTAGTATTTGCTTTTTAAACTGGAAATTAGAAAATGAGGATTTTATTTGGAGAGCTTTATTTAGTAGCTGCTTTTCTTAACTGTCTACTCTGGTCACTGAAGAATGGCTGAAGTGAATAACATTTTTAAAAATCACCTACTACCATGGGCATGGCAAATTTGACAATTGCTTTTTCAGTGTTCAGTGGTTAAGTCACTGTGTGCTCATTTCAGCTCCCTTTTCTGATTTCTTTACACACACACACATACACTAACAAGGGAACAGTTCCTACCTCTTGCTTACCTTCATTGAAATTATGTATAAAATCAAGAGCATGTTTAATCATTTTTCTCATTTGATCCAAAATATCAGCTCTCAGAACCCCTTGAGGCTGGGGACCAACTTCTATACCTTGGTACAAAAGAGGAAATAGTCATATTTATACAATGAGTATTACAACACATTATAAAATTGATCATTTTAGAGTATAAAGATCTATAATCCCATCATTAAAATTATTAAAAAGGTAGCATCATGTAGCATCATAGAAAATATTTGAGACAATATTTGAGACAATGTTAAGTAAAAAATAAAAGCAGAACATCTGCATGTACATGTTATAAGCAAAATGAAACAAGACTGGGAAAAAATATGGAAAAATATCAAAGAGTTATATTAGAATAGTAAAATCCTGGGGTCATTTTTTTTCAAATTTCCTTCAATATTGTCAAAATGCTTAAATATCATAACCTAATAAACAGAGTAGAGAAATTTATATTGACAAAATAGTAAGTGGCCACAAAGAGAAACTGTCATAGACCTAATATTTAGTTTTGACTGGAGGAAAGTCATCCATTTAAGTCACAGAAATCTAGAGCCATGGATGTAAGTCAACATGACAATCTATGTGACCCTAGAGCAACATTCTTACCCTTACATAACAACCTAT